>CAUYQG010252758.1:0-21215 GCA_963574415.1 Tarsius wallacei
AGCCTTCCAAGTAGCTGGAACTACAGGCGCGCGCTACCACGCCCGGCTAATTTTTTGATTTATTGTAGAGATGAGGTCTTGCTTGCCCAGGCGGGTCTCGAACCCGCGGGCTCAGGCAATCCACTCACCTTAGCCTCCCAAAGGCGCGGGATTACAGGTTGAGCCACCGAGCCCGGCTGACTATGTCTATTTTTTTTCTTTTGTAACTAATGTTATAATGACTATTCATATGTAAAAAATCTTTATATGTGTCTTTGATATTTTCCTTAGGGTAGTTAAAGAATAGAATCCTTAGAACAGAATTGTTTCCAAGAAATAAGCAAAACCCAGTCAAAGGGTAGGGATGTTTTAAAAGCTCTGGAGGCCAGGTGCAGTGGCTCACACCTATAATCCTAGCACCATGGGAAGCCAAGGTGAGAGGATTACCTGAGCCCACAGGTTCGAGACCAGCCTGGGCAACTTGGCAAGACCTCATCTTTACAATAAATCAAAAAATTAGCCAGGCATAATGGCATATGCCTGTAGTTCCAGTTTCTTGGAAGGCTGAGGTAGAAGGATCACCTGAGCCCAGCAGGTTGAGGCTGCAGTGGCTGTGAGCTTGCCACTGCACTCCAGCCTGGGCAACAGAGTGAGATGCCAACTCAAATAAAAAAAAAACAAAACTCTGGATCCATGTGGCAAATCGTCCTCTAGAAAGGTGGTGCCAACAACCTTGACCCCAGCCTTGTCCAGAGTTCCTCAACAACTTTACCCCTGGGCTTTTCTTTGCTACTCCAATGGGCAAAATGGACATCTGATCATTTAAACTTGCATTTCTTTGATTACAAGTGACTTTGAAAACATTTCCAGGTGTTTATGGCCATTTTAGATTTACTGCTTTGTAAATGGCTTTCTCCTCTTTTTTTATTGGAATGATCATCTTATTAATTATGCAATCTCATTAAAATCTACAGGATTTCAATTTGGTCTTTTGTTTATGTGGCAAGAATTTTTCCCAAATATATTTCCTTATATTTTGTTATATATCTTTGATATACAGAAGTTTTTAATTTTCATTACAATACAAATTTTTTCTAGGTGAGATGGGACTTAAAACAAAACAAAACAAAACAAAAAAACGAGAAAACCCCTCTCAATCTATTCCTTTGTAATTCCTTCCACAGCAGCAAATCAGAATGAAAACCATTATTTAATAAAACATTTGGTATTTTGAAGGCAATAAGAATATATATTTTTTCTCTTGAAAAACATGTCAACATAATTTGGCAATTAGTATTAAAAGCTTTAAAACCGGGTCTATTTTTTGTTTCTGCAAGTTATGTCTGAGAATTCTAAGGAAGTAAGAGGGGCACAAAATATTTATCTACAGCAGTGTTTCTAATGGGAAAAAAAATATAAAACCCTTGAGAAAAGTGTAAATTCCAAAAATTGAAGACCGATGGTATGGTCATGTCATAGAATGCTATTCAATCATTAAGAAAATATAATGGAGAAAAATATTTATCAGCATGAAAAAATGCTCACAATCTGTTGTTAAATGAAAAAGGCAGCCGGGCTCGGTGGCTCAGTCTGTTATTCCGTGCTTTGGGAGGCCGAGGTGAGTGGATTGCCTGAGCCCGTGGGTTTGAGACCCGCCTGGGCAACTTGGTGAGACCTCATCTCTACAATAAAAAATAAAAATAAAAAATCAGCCGGGTATGGTAGCGCGTGCGTGTAATTCCAGCTACTCGGAAGGCTGAGGCGGAAGGATTGCCGGAGCCCAGGAGGTCGAGGCTGCAATGGCCGGGAGCGGCCACTGCACTCCAGTCTGGGTGACAGAGTGAGACTCCAAAAAAAAAAGAAAAAGGTAAATTATAAAGCATTTTGTTTAAAAGCAAAAAAACCCCAACAAAACAAAACAGAAAGTAATTCATCCAACTGTGATTTTTTTCCTTGGGTAAGAAGTTTAAGGTAATTTAACTCCCCTCTCCCAATGCTCTTCATTGAATAGACATTATTTCTGGTAACCAAAAAAATTATTTTTTAAAAATAAAATTAAGTTAGCATATCTCTCTTCTGAATAGAAAAAGTTCTCAATAACTTAGATACATACCGTAGCATCATCTGACCCGGAAGCAAAGGCATCTCCACTTGGGTAGTATCTGCAGAGAGAAAGTATGGGTAGAAAGCATTTCATCTAGCAGTGATTCCCAACCCTGGACACTCATGAGAACCATCTGGGAAGGTTGTCTCATGCTAGGTCCTTGGAATCAGAATCTTCATTTCTAGGAACTCAAGGAACATCTGCAGAAGCCTGCAGGGAGAGGCTCAGATGGCAGGTCCACTGGCCTCCAGTTTTCTTCCCTGTAACTAGGGGACAGTGACAATGGCCTTTCAGAGTGCTGGTAAGGAGTGAGATAATATACATTTACATCAGGCATAGAACACAGAGCAGGCTCCCTGTGAGTGTAATTTCCCTTGATCACATACTTAATTCCAAAGACTTGACTTAGAGCTCGGGGATAAGAGAGTGGTTATGAAGACTGACAACGGAATTAGATGTACTGAGTCACATTTGGATGTCTGCATTGACCACTTTTTACATGCAATACTTCTTCGCAAATGACTTCTTGCCCAGCCTCAGTTTCCTCATCTGAAAAGTGAGGCTAATAATGTACACTCTCCGAGGTGATGAACATTAAATAAGACAGTACATTTATAATAAAAAAAATAAAACAGTACATGTGAAGAACTTGGTGGAGTGCCAAATAAAGAGCACTGTATAAATGATTTTTTTGTTTGTTTTTGAGTCAGAGTCTTACTCTGTTGCCCCGGCTGGAGTGCAGTGATGCGCTCACAGCTACTGCAGGCTCGACCTGCTGGGCTCAGGTGAACCTTCCACCTCAGCCTCCCAAGTAGCTGCGACTACAGGCACATTTCACCATCCCCAGCTCATTTTTAAATTTTTTGCAGAGACAAGGTCTTGCTATGTTGCCCAGGCTGGTCTCGAACTTCTAGCCTCAAGCAATCCTCCCGCCTCAGCCTCCCAAAGTGCTGGGATTATAGGCATGAGCCACTGTGCCTAGTCCATAAATGATTATTACTGCTATAGTCATTCTTTTCTCAATGATCATAGGAAATGTGGGCACTAGATTATAAACCAGAGGCAGGATTAGAACAAAGGTCTTTAGACCCCTCCACTCTGTCCACACCCAGCTGTGTTCCCCACATCTTCCACTGTTTCTTCTTTCTTGTACAAGTGACCTACCCCACAGCTCCACAAAAGCTGGAGGAGGAGGAGGAAGCCTTTTAAAATAGCTTATGAAATTACTTCTCCTATCTAGAGTAGGTGACAGTCAAAACATCTGGCAAAGGAAAGGGATGCTTGATTTTGTGTGGCCAACTTACCCTGGTCTAAAAGAAGGGGATGGAGAACAGAAAGCAGTAACCATCTACTCCCCTCCCATGGCTGGGGTTAAGTATAAGCAGGATTTATTTTTGAATGCCATCAAGCCCAGAAGTGCTACTGGAATTCAGTGGCTGGGGCAGCAAAGGACGCTACATGTCTTAAAAATAAAAGTCCTTTACAATGAAAAAATGTCCTACTCAAAATACAGAAAGTATGCCTCATTGAGAAACACTGATTTAAAAAAAAAACTTATTACTTATTTTCATTTATTTATTTATTTTGCTAAGCACATGGCAGAATGAGAACTACATGTCTGGTCTTCCTACAGCCAGGTATAGCTATATGATAAAGTTCTGGCTGATGGGATGTAAGCAAAAGTGATAAACTTAACTCTCCTTTGCCCACAGGCTGGAAAAAGACATGGTGGAGGACTAGTGGGGACAGGAGGCTGAAAGCACCATCCAAGGAACAGGGACGCAAAGACAGAATGAGCCATTATAGCAGCTCAGACTTTAATGTGAGAATAAACTTCCATCTTGTTTAAGTCGCCGTTATCTGGGCCTCTCTCATCCTAGCCCATGTCCTAGCTACTCCTGTGTATAACCAAGGGTGAGCTAAAAGAACAATGACAACATTCATTATGACCTCAGCCTTGGGTAGACACAGTAGCCAGTTCTTTCCCTGGAAGAAAACCAGAAGGTTCCCTGAACATGGCCCACTCAATCAGTCCCTGTCGAATCTCTGGGCTGGATGAATCCCAGCATCAATTATGCCACTCTAATAAATAACTGGATCTGCATTTACTCTATACAAAAAGAACTGTCATTTTAAAGTTAGATTTAATCTTTCCTATCAAGAATTGAGTTTATTTCTCTATCTCTCAATATCTTCTTGTAAAGAATTCACAAATGCTTAAAGTCTGGTCACCACATAAGGTTTTCTTTCCCTCTCTGAATTCCTCAATGGAGGTGATGGCTGAGTAAACTGGGCACACAGTGTAGTCCCTCTCCCATGGGAGGGCACCTAACTCAGCACAGGGACCAAGAAGGCTTTCTGGAGAGAGGGATGTCTTAGACCATCTCTGATGGTCTAAAGGAGGCCAAAGGAAGAGCGCTCAGGGTCGATGGAACAGCTTGGGTGAGAGAATATGTATTTTAAAGTTGTATATCAGCCTTCTGTATCCGTAGATTATACATCTGTGGATTCAGTCAACCACAGATGGAAAATAATCAGAAAAAAAAAAGAATAGTTGCATCTGTACTGAACATGAACAGATTTTTTCGTTGTCATGATTCCCTAAACAATGCAGTATAACAGCTATGTACATAGAATGTACATGGTATGTGGTATTATATGTAATCTAGAGATGATTTAAAGTATACAAGAGAATGTGCATAGGTTATATGCAAACACTATACCATTTTATGACAGGGACTTGAGTATCCTCGAATTTTGGTATCTGAGAGAGGTCCTGGAACCAATGCCCCATGGATATCAAGGTATGGCTGTACTATATTAACATATAAAAACTTAATTTGTTTTTGTGACTTTATCTTCCATCTTACTAATTTCATTTACTGTCTGGTAGTCATTTCCAGATTGATTTCCTTTTATTTTTTACATAACTACTGCACATTTGCAAAAAATGGTAGACTTTTTTCTTATTCCTTATCCCACATTTGAGGGTAGGGAGTACTAAAGTAAATAAGTATTCTTATTTTATTCTTGCTTTAAGAGGAACAAGTCTAGTGTTTTTCCACCCAGTATAATGAAGATACTTTATAGATGGTCTCAACAGTGTCATCGTCTACACATGTCAAGTCCTGACCTCTCTCTTGGGATCTGGTTCATAGATCCTGCTACCTACTCGACATCTCCACTTGGATGTTTAACAGGCATCTTAAACTTAACTAACCCTCAAAGAACTCCCGAATCCATGTGCAAAAACCACCTCCTCCTTGCACTTCCTCCAGGCTTCCCTGTCTTTGTTAATGTATTAGTTCTTTTTTTTTTTTTTTTTTTTTTGAGTTGGAGTCTCACTCTGTCGCCCAGACTGGAGTGCAGTGGCCGCTCTCGGCCACCACAGCCTCGACCTGGTGGGTTCTGGTCATCCTTCCGCCTCAGCCTTCCGAGTAGCTAGAATTACAGGCACGCACTACCATGCCCAGCTGATTTTTTTTTTTTTTTGATTTATTGTAGAGATGAGGTCTCACCAAGTTGCCAAGGTGGGTCTCGAACCCACGGGCTCAGGCAATCCACTCACCTCAGCCTCCCAAGGCGTGGGATTACAGGTTGAGCCACCAAGCCTGGCTATGGATAAGTTCTTAATGCCCCTGGTAAAAGATTTGGGTTTCCAAGTTCAGGCTTCTGTTCTCCTATAATGCATCTTCTTGCATTTGCAGGTGTCACTTAGCCCTTTTCCTATCACCCTGTGAAACTGGAGCTCAAGTAACCTGCACAAACATGCTGGTTATATATCCTGGCTTTGCCATGCTATGATCAATAAACTGTCCTATACTTCTGACCCAGGAATCTTGTGTCTTCTACAAGCATTCATAAGCTGTGACAGCCTAACTTGCTAGCTTACAAGTAGGTAAAATCTCAGACTCTTCATACTTCTTGACATTTCTCTGGTTCTACCATGTCCACCTTAGTTTCAGCTACCACCATTCCTTTTTCAAACTCACACAACCTTCTAGCTGGCCATCATACTTTCATTACTGCTCCCCTGCAGTCTATTCTCTGTACAGCCAGAGTGATCTTTTACAAGCGAAACATGATATGTTAGCCACCTCCTTCACACAAAACTCCCCAGTGGCCACATGGCCTTTCATTAGGTCCTTAACATTTCATTGTGCTCTTCCTCCAGCTCTCTGCATGCCTGGCTCTTTCATCATCCTGGCCTTAATTTGAAAGTCACCTTCTCAGAGTGGCTACCCTTGACCTCTAAGAAATAACCCATCCCCCATCAAATCTCCCTGTTTTATTTTTTCATAGCACTTATCAGTATCTTTAAATTGTCTTTAAATTAAAAACTTTAATTATCTTTAAATTGTTTGTGTTTGGTCTATTTTGTCTCCCGTGGGAGAGTAGAGACCTTGTCTATACTGTTCATCACCATAATCCCAGTTTCTAGAATAATGTCTAGTATACACTTAGTAAATATTTACTGCATGAATGGATGAGAAATACTGATTCGGTTTAGGGAGGATATCAATTGCAATTAAATGGAAATTCTCCATAAGATCTGGAACACTGTTCAGTTCTACCACAAATCAGCCTTTCTTGCTGGGGAGGCCTCTCTTGGCCAAGTGAACTGAGTCTGGAGGTGGCTCCTGGGTTAAAGATTACCCAAGGCCAGGTAATGCCAGCACAACAGAGAAGTAACATGAACATTCTACTCACTGACCGGACACTGTTGATGTCAGATTCGTGTGTTTCAAATGCCTGTACACACTGGCCGGAGCGCATGTCCCATACCATGGCTTTCTTGTCACATCCCTACAAATGTAAAATTACCCAAAGTTACGGTCACTGCAAGGAATGTCTATACATAAGGCACGAGTCCCAGTTATAGAATAGAGAACATTCATTTGTCATTAGTATATGGCTGACGACACACTTTTCTGACACTAGCTTCACCTAAGGCCACTTTCCTCATTCCTTTAGAAGCCCAAAACTAGGTCCTGGGATGGGAGTGAACGATGGTTCCCAGCTTCTCCCTGTAGCATGCTTTCTTCTTCTGCACATTTCTGAGCAGAGGCAAGCCCTCCAGAGCCTCCCCTCCCCTTCCCCCTGGGCATCTCCCTTCATTTTCCCTTCCTATCTCTCATCTTTATATCTTCTTCCCCAAGCCCAGAAGGCAAGGCAGACAGACAGTGGTGCATGGTGGGACGTCTCTGGCTGCTGTGACACTGATGAATGGGTTGGCAGTGCCCAAACTAAGCAGCCAAGAGTTCCAGTTTTGTCTGAGGTGTATGGGGTAGCCCTCAGCAAAAGTGGAGAGCCAGGCGCTCCTGGGCCACCTATACCCTCAGCAACATGCCAGGCTGGAGACTGGCAAACCAGGGATCCAGTCATGGCCCTGCTATCGATTCACTGGACGGCTCAGGCAGGTCACCTCCCTGGGCTTCTGCCTCATCACCTGTAACGTAAATGCTGTCACTGGGTTGCTAACATGACCCAGAGAATCATAAACATGAGGGGTTTCACATTATACTATCAAGGTTCTGGGAGCATTTTGATAAATTCCTGCAGAGCAGTCCTACTTGAGTAGTATAATGCAGACTCTCAGTAGTCAAATAGAATGGCTTCCATAGCCACAGAGTAATGGCTTAAACCTGGTGTCCAAGTTGCTGGTTTCAACAAAGGGTGGGATGAAGAACCCTAACTGGCATCTGGGAAAGACCTGTAGTGGGACCTCAGCACTCTGAGAATCTTACCAAGAATGTGGGCAAATAAATCACTGGTGTCTTCCCAACTTGAGGACATTAAATTGGTTGGAGTTTAGTGCAAACTTCTTTAGTAAAAGAGAATATAATCTACAATATCAGTAATTAAAAAAAAACACACCACAGCGTAGTTGAGGAGAGATAAATATAGCTATAATAAAGGAACAGGGATGAAATACACATACAGATGACCAAATACTTGGAAAGAAAATCAGGGTCCCTGCTAACTAGAGGTCACACAGCCCTGGCCTGACTCCCAGCTTGGAGCAAAGGACCCTATGTGTCCCAGCTGCAAAAATCATTTGACAGTGTGTTCATCACTGTCCTGTCTCACCATAGTCTGCTGACTGTGGTGAGACAGGACCCAGGGTCGGGTCAGCCAACTTGGTTCTCTGTTCTTACTCTCAGACTGTTCACAGAAATACTCACCCTTCCTATCTGCATAATACACTGTAAACTCTTCCATCTGCTGCTTGGAATATTTTTGGGAGGGAGGTGCAAGTACTATTGTGAATTTTGCCCTCTTTATGGATGATGACACTTAGAGTTAGGTAGTAAAGCTCCGACTCAGGTACCCTGACTCCTAGTCTAGTGCTCCTCTGTGCCACCATGACCATATCTGCTGACTCTGAGCCTTCAAAGACTGTTCCTTGCCCCTGGGGTAGGAGGGAGGATGGTGGCCAGTGTTGAGCTGGGAGAGCATTCCACAAGCCCCAAAGCCCTGATTCCATTCAGTGTTGCCTCATCCCACCAGCCAGGAGCTGCCTGGGGCCCTGTAGCTCTTCTAATGCTCTCAGATACTAACTCTGCCATTTGAGGACTGACATTTTAAATGTGCCAGAGATGCAGTTTTAGTTGAAGCACTCATGCAGGACATTCCAGATTCCTCTGTAGACTGCCAAGTGTCAGTGGCAGAACAGAAGGAGGTCCTCACAGCCCAGTGTTGTAACTGTCCACCGAGCACCCGAAAAGGGACAGGAGTCAGCACCGTCACTGCTGCAGAAACTGTGGGTGCAGTGGGAAGCTGAGGACAATTCCTGCAGTCCCCTCCTAGGGAAGCATCTGGCTGAGTCCCACAACCATTTGTGGGAATGCCACTATACACCTCCCTTGTGGACAAAGGAGCCCTAGAGATCTTCCTTGGGTCTTTACCCCAGACACGAAGGTGTTTCCAGTTTCTGAGGGGGCCAGGTCCAAGCAGAGGACGTCGGCCCCATGCCCGTGGAAGCTCTGCAGCAGCTGCCCGCTCTCCACATCCCACAGGGCACACGTGCCATCACCGCTCGCCGTCAGGATCTACACAGAAAAGGACAGGAAGAGTGTGGCTGTGGTTATTGCTTCTGTGGGGGAAGCCAATCAGAGGTTTAATGATGCACAGGGAAAAGCAGGCTCCTTAGACACACATGCAGACACACATCTCACTGCAAACTGGTTCAAGCACAGAAGTCTCTTTTCCATACCAAGAAGGCAAATGTGCTTTTTTGACATCCTCACAGTCCTTGAGTTGTGTGTTTTTGTGCCTGCTTCCCTCCAGAGCTGAAACCCCACAGGTCTCACTGCAGTACCTACAGGGCTCTCTACCTGCCTGGCAGGCAGGAAGTGCTGTGTGAATGTTTGTTGAACAGAACGTTTAATGGCTCCCACTGTTGTGCAAGCCAGACACTTAAACTGCTTCCCAGACATGAATGTGCACGCGTCACTGGCTGTTTGCTAATATCAAGAGTCTGGGGTGGGGCCTGAGTGCCTATACTTCTCACAGACTCCTGGGAGATGCTGAGCTTGGTCACTGGACCACATTGGGAGCAGCTGGGGTCTAGGCAGCATCTTGTTGGACACATTCTCCTGTTGCTGCTTGTCCCGAGTAGAGTGCTGCCCAGAGACCTCCCAGGGCCACTGACGCATGCTGGCAGACAGTCACACACACACAGATTCAATAAACATTTGCTGTGTGCTGACAATGTCCAGGCCCTAAGCTAAGGCTTTTGGGTTGCAGGAAAATTGTGTCTTGGTTTCTGATCTCCTGGAACTTGATTTAACGGAATTGGCAGTAAGAACAAAACTGGCCGGGTACAGCGGCTCACATCTATAATCCCAGCACTTTGGGAGGCCAAGGTAAGAGGATTGTCTGAGCCCACAGGTTTGAGAGCAGCCTAGGCAACTTGGCAAGACCTCATCTCTACAATAAATCAAAAAATTAGCCGGGTAGGGTGGCGCATGTCTGTAGTTCCAGCTACTTGGAAGGCTAAGGCAGAAGGATCACCTGAGCCCAGCAGGTAGAGGCTGTGGTGCTCGTGAGCATGCCACTGTACTCCAGTCTGGGCGACAGAGTGAGCCACCAACTCAAAAAAAAAAAAAAAAAAAGAACAAAACCAACACAATTCTTTGTCTCTGTGTTAAACAATTCTGGGACCAGGCAAACTTTTCTGTTACTATGTTAAACCATACTGGAACCAAGTAAAAATAATCTAGCTGCCTGGGAAATACGTGCTCCTGGAAGAAAAGACTGTGAACCAACTAGATAATTTATTCATTAAGACTAATAGCTTGCTCGTCAAGACTCACTTCCAGATCCTTTACCTCATCGGGTTCACTGATGCAATGCTAAAACCTGCCATGCAAAACCCATCTTAAAATCACCCAGCCTGGAACCTGAAACCCTGTAAGTACCTTCCCTCATCCCTCCATTTTGAGATGCTACTATGATTCTGCCAAGTTGTGGTTCTGCCTTACTGCTGATCTTCAGGCCCAAGGACATCTGGTTGTGGCCATTGCAACCAGCCAGTGGCCGAAGCGCTCCCTGCTGACCAAGGCTGTGAGAGTCCTGGTTGGGCTCAAACAACAGATGCAAATATCACTCAGTGTTGGCACTCCAAGTCCCAACACTCCTCCTGTCTGCAACTGAACAGTTTCAGCCACCTGAACTCCCTGCTTCCAGCCTCCCCTCCCCTCCCCTCCTGACATCAATTAGTCAAAGCCAGAGTGGTCTATGGAAGGCTTTGATCTGACTCAGATATTCTTTTCCTTAACAAATCTCAAACTGACTCCTTCCTGTAACAGCTCCAGCTGCCTACAGGATCCAGCCCAGGCCTTCAGAGTGCCCTGGGATCTGGCCCTGCCCACCTCTTGGGCTGTCTGTCCCTGACTGTGCTCCCTCACACACCATGGTTGCCTGGGGTGGCAGCCATCCTTCTTCACTGGCAGCAGCAGGCTTCTGACTTCTCTCTCCTGCTCTGAGCTCCCCAGCGCTCCCACTGTCCAACAATTACTGGTTTCCATAAGCATCCCTGAGTGCCGAGACTGAACATTCAGTCTAAGAGGCAGGGTGGTATCTGACAATATGGGTGGCAGGTACTAAGAAGGTGTGCTGAATAAGTGTGAATAAATAAGCTATGGGGTGCTCTTGCCACTTGCTAAAGAAAACTTAGCCAAAGTGTTAGAGCTATATTGTTTTCACTGGGATTTATTCACGGTAGAGCACAAATTTCATACTGGAAGCATCTTCTTTTTGCACATGCTAAAGCGGGACTATAAAGCGTACACAGTAGGACGCGTGAAGCACACAACTCTGAAGTTGAGCAGCTCAGGACAGTCACGTCCACCACCCCAGAAGGTTCCCTGCTCCACCCCTCACCCCATCAGGTCAGAGGAGGATTTTTAATATAGTATAGTATATCTCAACTCTAGCAACAATAGATAGCCCCGACTTTCCTATTTCTGATTTTATTTAAAATAATAACAATAATCAACAAGAAACAATAGGAGCCTCCTATAGAGCAAGTTGCTGGAGCACGCCCATCTTGTTCAGAGACACAGGAAAAGTTTCTTCTTCGGGCAATTCCTCTTTAGTGCACAATGACCTAATGCTATGGGCCACCACTGTACCTGCATGTCAGAGTTGGTGAAGCTGCAGGCCGACAGGTAGTTGGTGTGCATAGCAACAGACTTCTTTTTGGCAGCCATGTTTTCATTTTTGTCAAACGTCAAAGGATACACAGAACACTTATTGTCCAAACCACTAGCATGGAAAGAAAGAAGTACCTGAGGTTAATTGCAGAGCAATAGAACATGTGTATACTTTCTCATTCACACACACGTCTCAAAATTTTTTTCTTTAGCAGTATCAAATATTGTAACCTTCCCTCAGACTTTTACTTTGAAGATGTTCAAACCTACTGTAAAATGGAAAGAAAAATAGTACAATGAACACCTAGATCCCGTCACCTAGATTCACACACTTAACATTTTGTTATATTTGTGGAAGCAAAATCTGAACCATTAGACTGCAAACTGCAGATGTGACATTTTACTTCTAAATATTTCCGTTTGCAAATTTACATCTCCTAAAAATAAGAACGTTCTCCTATATAGCCACTACATCATTATCACATCTAAGAAAATTAACCAAAACTTCTCAGCATCATCTAACAAGCCATTCAGATTCAATCTCCTCAGTTGTCCTCAGGATCCAGGGCCCAACCAAACCTTCCACACTGCATTCAGTTGTTAGGTCTTTTTAAATCTAGAAGAGGCTCTACGCATTTTTTGTTGTTCACAAGAGATCTCAGGTCAGCTGTTTATAGAATGTCACACACTGTGGGTTTGTCAAATTGGTTCTCAGTGTTAGATTCAATGACTGCATAACATTTTTGGCAATAACAGCATAAAGGTGATGTTATATGTATACGTCTTTTTTTTCCTGAGTTGGAGTCTGTCACCCAGGCTGGAATGCAGTGGCACACTCATGGCCACAGCCACTGCAGCCCCAACCTGCTGGGCTCAGGTGATTCTTCCACCTCAGCCTTCCAAGTAGCTGGAACTACAGGTGCGTGCCACCATGCCCAGATAATTTATTTATTGTAGAGACAAGGTCTCGCCATGTTACCCAGGCTGGTCTCAAACCCCTGGGCTCAGGCAATCCTCTCGCCTCAGCCTCCCAAAGTGCAGGGATTACAGGATTGAGACATTGTACCTGGTCAATGTATACATCTTTCTTATTGCTTTATGTCAGAAGGCTTGGAATGCCTGTTGTTCTGTGACTGGTCATGCCGACTTTGATGACATGGTTAAGATGGACCCTAGACCTCCCCATGGAAAAGGTAATTTGTTTGTACTTACTAATAATCTGTACTGTGATATTTCAAGACCACAAAAATATTCTTTCCTCCAACAATCTTTCATACAATGGCTTTAGCATTATTCTTGCTTGAATCAAATATTACTTGAGGGGTGCAAAATGGTAATTTGATAATGCATTCCACATTTATTAACTGGTATTTTTCTGTAAAGAAGAATCCTCTGCCCCCAGTATCACTCATGGAGTTTTTTTTCTGTTTCATTGTGTCGTGCTCCATTACTATCATTACTTCACTTGATGTTCAAGATGCCCCAAATTTGGACAGTGGGGGCCTCTTCAAGTCAGCTTCTGCTTCTTTCTGATATGACTCCTACTGGTCTTTGACCATATCTTCACTTTCTGGAACAATATAATAACCTAGGCTCATATTATTATTTTCCTAAGATCTAAAATCAGTCTCACTCCAAGGAGCCCTGCTTCTTTCTAGTAGAGAACACTATTTAAGTTGGGGCACTCTTTTCCAAGATCCTGGGGGCTCCTCTGCCTTTCCAACTGTTTGGAAGTATGGGTGTGTACTTGGGTAGTTTATTACCAGTAATGAGCTTTGGCAAACTTGTTTATAGACTGTGTGAATGAGAAGGACTTGCACTTGGGCTGTGGTGATGGACAAGCGTGCCATGGCTATGATCTTCTCAGATCCTCAAGCTGGGATATGCCCTCCTCATCCTGATGCTTCAGAGTGATTTCTCTGTAGCTCTGTTGGGACACTTACCATTCTGAGTTATTGGCATTGCCATGAGAAGCAGGGAGCTTTTGCAGGGTGATGCATCTGGTGCTGAATCTCTGCTTGAGTACTGAACTAATTTTGTAATCTTGGTTATGCATTCATCTTTGAATTCCACTAGGATGCCATGCCAGTGTCTTGCACACTTAGTAAATGTACAATACTTAAATGAAAGGTCCTTGGGGATATAGCTCTCAAATAAGAAATACTTGTGCATATAATCAATTGACTCATTTTTTTGGGGAAAGGAATTGTGCCAATGTTATTGAGGTTTAGCTTTCAAGTTTAAAACTGAGAGACAGACCCAGTAGCCAGGCAGATGGGGATAAAAATCTCTCCATTATTACCCATAATGCCATTTATAGAATGTGGCACAGGTGTGGGTCTATGTGATAATGGAATTACAGTGATATCACAAAACCATGGCTGAGAAACATGTTAGACTTAGCACTAGAAACTCCAATTAACCACAGTTGCTTTTAGCAGTTCTAGGAAAGGGTATGGGAAGGGGAGATGGTATGTTTACCTATGAGGATTCAGTATTACTCAGTTTAGGGTTTTTTGATTTTTTTTTTTTTTTTTTTTTGTGTTGGAGTCTCAATCAGTCGCCCAGACTGGAGTGCAGTGGCCGCTCCTGGCCACCGCAGCCTTAATCTGCTGGGCTCTGGCGATCCTTCTGCCTCAGCCTTCCAAATAGCTGGAACTACAGGTGCGCGCTACCACACCCAGCTAATTTTTTGATTTATTGTAGAGATGAGGTCTCGCCAAGTTGCCCAGGCGGGTCTTGAACCCGCGGGCTCAGGCAATTCACTCACCTCGGCCTCCCAAAGCACAGGATTACAGGCTGAGCCACCGAGCCCGGCTTGATTTTTTTTTTTTGAGAGAGGGTCTCACTCTGTTGTCCAACCTGGAGTGCAGTGGTGGGATCCTGGCTCACCGCAGCCTCAACTTCTGGACTCAAGTGATCCTCCCACCTCAGCCTCCCAAGCAGCTGGGACTAAAGGTGCATGACACCACACTCAGCTAAATTTTTAAAAAGTTTTGTGTAGAGACAAGGTCTTGCTATGCTGCCTAGGCTGGTATCAAGCAATCCTCTCACTTCAGCCTCTGAAAGTGCTGAGATTACAGGCATCAGCCACCACACCTGGCCTAGCTTAGTTTTTGATGCTCTCTCCTTATCTAACAGATTTCCATATTTTAAAACATGATTTCACAGATATTCACACCTCAAACTTTCAGTGCTTTGGCTGTCATAGCAGCCAGTGAGGCAGCCAGTACAGGTGTTAACCACCTCCCACATGCCAGGGCCTGGAGAAACAGAGATGAAGATTAAGGAACCAGCTATCCCTCCACCCTGAACTCTGTTTCTGCATCAGGTTAAGTCGCCTGAAAGCTGTATCTCTGAGCCTTGTAAAACTGTTCTCTTCCTTCTTAACTCCCTGCCCTCATGGAAATTCTTCCACTGCCTTCCATTTAGTGAAGGTCAAAATAAGAGATTGTCTATAGCATCATTTTCTAAACTATGGTCAAAAACACTGTTGTTATATTTATTGTATATTGCAGAAGGATCTACCCAATATATTTTTTTTGTACTTTAGAACTGGATACCTAATATTTCCATACTGGACAATGAGGAATTATGCAACCTATCCAACTTTATGCATCTGCTAAAATTAATGCCCAATTAGAAACATGTTACCCTAGGATTTTTTAAAATGTGGAGTATTTATTATTCCAACTGAGTAGTGAAAAATTGTTACTCAAAGGAGGTCTGGTTTTTGCCCTTGGCTACTGGGAGGTGATCTCTGGGTCCCTGGAATGCTCTGCCTGGTAAGAGTGACTTTGTTTGGGGGTTTTAGCCACTTCATTGTTTGCCAATGTGATTTATGATGAGGGCTTTGAGACATGCCATATCAGATCTGACCTCTAGAGGAACTTGAGATGAAAGGTATCAGCCCAGCCGGGTGTGGTGGCTCATACCTGTAATCCCAGCACTTTGGGAGGTGCAGGCAAGAGGACTGCCTGAGTCCAGGGGTTCAAGACCAGCCTGGGTAACATGGTGAGCCCTTGTCTCTACAGTAAATAAAAAAAATTAGCTGGGCATGGTGGCGAGCTCCTGTAGTTCCAGCTACTTGGAAGGCTAAGGCAGAAGGATCGCCTGAGCCCAGCCGGTTGAGGCTGTGGTGGCCGTGAGCGTGCCACTACACTCCGACCTGGGCAACATCCCAGCCATCATACCATGGCTCTTTTTAACAACATGGCTGAGATACTACTGCAGAAATACTTTGAATGGTCCCAGAATTGTTTAACACAGGGACAGAGAATTACGTTGATTTCAGTTCCCACTGCCAACTCTGCTAACCTGAGCGCCAGGAGAATGAAGAATAAGGTATGATCTTCCTGGTAATCTTGGTGCTCTTTTCACATAATGTAGTCAGAAATTTCCCCTTTTAATGGCTATATAATATTTCATTCAATTCATGTAACAATTTTTTTGATGTATATATTCTTTTCTTTCTTTTTTGTTTTTTGCTTTATTTTTAAAAAGCTACAACAAATGTCATTGTTCACATGGCTTTTCTATATTTTGGATCATTCCTTTCAAACGAGTTCAGGATGTGGAGTCATGAGATCAAAGTCTATGAGTCTTTCAAGGTTTCTGACAGAAATTACCAACTTGCTTTCCAAAATGTGTGCGATAACTTATTGTCCCACCAACAGCATTTGAGAGCACAAGGGACAGATTTCAAACTTAACTACTGTCAGTCTGTAATGAAAATAATTATGAAAGAGAGTTTTATGGTTTCTTCTTCTTCTCTTTTGAGACAGGGTCGTGCTATGTTGCTCAGGCTGGACGTGAACTCCTGGGCTCATGATACTCCCACCTCAGCCTTCCAAGTAGCTGGGATTACAGGTGGGCACCATCGCACCTGACTTCAGGTTTCTTCTTTGATAAAGTTCAGAGGATTTAACACGTTGCTTAACAAGTAAACAATACAAGTTCTTGTTGGTTTGCTTGTTTCTGCCTATAGAACAATACTTTATGGCTAATGTGAAATCCAAAAAGCTACTTAGCCCCAACTTACCCACAAGCAATGGCACATCCCGACGGGGCATAAGCACACGCCATCACCCACGTGCAGGGCATAGTGACTGCGTGCTCCTGAAACACAGCATGCACCGTTCACAGAGTGAATGACCAGCACTTCTACACAGGGGTCTTAATGTTTAATTTTTACAAAATAAGATCACCAGAGCTTTAAAAGGAAGTGGTGTGGGGTGAAGATATACTAGAGACCAATGAGAGGACACAGCCCCTACATAACCAGCCAAAATTTATGTCACATATTCTAAAAGTTAAAAATCTCAACTCTCAAAAAAAACAACCTTCATGTTTTACTTCCCTCTAACTTACTTCCTTTGTCCTTCTGCCTGAGTACTGGGGATCTTTATCTTTGAAAGTTATGTTCAAGTTCAATGGGAGACACGGACCCTGGTCCTGGTTCTAACGTCAACAAGACATGTGACCCCACACAGACTGGCTATATGTTCTACCCTGGCCCTCATTCTCCCTCTGTGAAGTAAGAAGATGGCACTAGAGGATTTCAATGTACACTCAAGTGCTGGGCTTCTTTTCTGTTATGATTCTGTGTTTTTGTGGGGAAACACAGGTCCTAATACTGCCTGCCAAAATTCTGTATGTAATGGCTACATACCCTGCCGTGGGACACAATGCCAGGTCCCCACCCCACCAGCCAGTTCTTCAGAAATCAGTCCATGCTCTGTGCCACATTGAGGTGTCAACAGAAGTAACTAAGCCCACACAGTACGGAAGATGCTGAGGAATGCTGGGAGAGGCAGAGGCTTCCAAGGAGGCAAGGATATATAGGGAAGCCCTGTGCAAATTGTTGTTTTTGTTGTTCTCCAGAGCCCTGACCACTAGCCCTGACATTGCAAAATGGTCTGGCCCTTTACTTGACCAGGTCACATAACGGCCTTCTTTCTACATAAATATTGGAATCCATATTTAATATCTCATATTCTTTATTGTAAATGCCAACATAATGCAGGCATGCGATTGTTCCTGCACATAGGCTTTGGCCTTCATCTGGGTAAGCGTCTAAATTTAGATCTAACTTGAGCCACGCATGCCCAGGCCAGACTCTGCTGCATCACAGGGTGGCTCAGCTCAATGCCACTACAGCCTCATCTTCCCACCCCTCCGTGTGCTCATTCCCACAGTGCTGTGGAGCCTGGTCAAAGGTAGAGAGGGGAGATAATTGGGAATTTTGGAACCTCTTACCATCACTCAGAAGTAAAATAACACATACAGTTACGCATGTAAACTTTCCATGCTCTGCCCATTCCCATTTTAGTACTGCCCCCCCTCAGTGGTGGCTCCACATATTCCTCTCATGGTAAGAGGGGAGCACAGGCTGCAATGGATGAGTGGAGCTGTTTAAACATGGACAGGCCTTCTTGGGGTTCCATCCCTAGAGGCAGGCGACGCTCACAGGGATGCCTTGGGGGAAACCAGGATGGGGCTGGGCAGCTGGATCAGAGCACCTCCACCTAGGCTGGGATTCTGAGGTGCCTGGATGTGGCTGGGAATAGTGCCTCACCTTGTTCGTGGTGAAGGAATCCCACACGATCACCTTTCCATCCTGGAGGGAAAAAAGCAAACAGTTCAGGGGCTATCAGCAAGTTCTTACAGCTCACTATTGACAATTCTGTCTCTAAGCTGTGTCTGGCTGGGCAGTGTGGAGTGGAAAGCCAGAGGCAGGGTCTAGACAGGGAAGCCCCTTCACCCTATCCATGAAAATGGGCGAGGGGCTTAACTTTCCAGCCTGGCTAAAGGATCAGTTCTCGATCTTACTTTCCTTGAATAGCTACGACTGCAGGAAGCAACACGCAGACACTTCTTTTATACCATGTATACACCAGGCACAAACTGTTGGTCTACTGTACCCACCATGACCTAAATGTCAAAAAATTACAGGTGGGGGGAGAGATAAACTTGAAATTACCTTTAGGTACCTGACAGGTATAAGTAAGAAATATCTTTCCCTCACACCAGCCCCACTACTTCATCCTCTCTGTCACTTGCCTTGGAGTCTAAGACCTCCCCCACCACCCCCCAGCTCCATTCTCTGTCTATCCATCTGCCTTGGACAGCTGCGGAGGGGGCTGTGTGGGCCTGAGATCAGTCTAACTCCTCCGGGTGCTCATAGATGTCGCAGCTCCCTGCTCTGATATGTTACACCCACACTAAGAACAACGTGTGATGTGCACCTCTCTTTATGGGGATCCCCGTGGGCAGCTTCTCAGCAAGCAAAGGACCCTGCCTGTTAGGGTGAGCTCCAGGGTGGCTGTGACACAGACAATGCTGCCACCTTCACTGCAACTGTGGCTGCAGCCCACCCTGGGGCTGTGGGGAGCAACTAGTCTTATCTATCTGTAAAAAAAACTATTAGCGGTAAATCTACCTGAGACTTGGTCCCTGCAAACCTCACCAGATTGTGGTGTAGAGGTTCTCTGGGAAGTCAGTGGAAGAGGATCAGATCCTAAGGAATGATAAATCTGCAGCCTCTATGGCAAGCTTGAGGGGTTTTTGTTTGTTTGTTTGTTTGTTTGTTTTTTTAGTTGGATTCTCACTCTGTTACTGAGGTTGGAATGCAGTGGCACGATCATGTCTCACTGCAGCCTCAACCTCCTGGGCTCAGGAGATCCTTCTGCCTCAGTCTCCCAAGTAGCTGGGACTACAGGTGCATGGTACCATGCCTGGCTAATTTTTTGATTTTTTGAGGAGATGAGGTCTTGCTATGTTCCCTCGGCTGGTCTCAAACTCCTGGACTCAAGCAGTCCTCTTGCCTTGGCTTCCCAAAGTGTTGGAATATAGATGTGAGCCACTGCGCTTTATACCAGGCTTGAGTATTGAACCACTCAAGCCATTTGGAGCCAAAGTCAGAGAATGAGGTGGGGGAGATTCGGCTGGAAAAGGCCACTTAGGGGCTGAAGTAAGGTCTGATTCTAAAGTGACACAGCAGCTTGCTCTACATGATCCCACAAAACATTTCTGTGTCAATGCCATATGGGACTCAGGGACCCTGAAACAAGATCAAAGTTGGCAGTTTGGGCCTTTCCAGATTCCTAAAAACAGGTTCTTCTGGCCTAATTTCTAACGAAATGGCCAAATACAATGTGTGGCGTGGAAGAGGTAGGGCTTTAGTGCAGAGAGTAGGGCAGGGGCTCCATGCCTGCACCTTGGAGATTTCCACCCAGAGCCCCGCTTGCTGGGGACTGACTCAGTGCATTGCCCACAGCAGTGCCCACTTTAATGCTTTCTTTCATCTCACTGCCTGCCTGTCCCCTCATTGCTCACCACTGGAGACTCATTAAACTAAATGTGGTCTCCTCCATGAGCACAGATTTACATGCCAGAGTCCTACATACCTGGAGAGAATGTGCCTCCAGCCCCAAACCCTAGCCCCACGTGGTTGGGCTGATGAATCTTCTGCCTTTTAAGGGAGAAGGTCCCTGATGAGTCAAAGTTTGTACCACAGTCTTGCTGCTTTCCAGCCTCCTCTCCACACCCACACCCACCTCTTCTTGCTCTGAAGCAGAGAGGGTAGATGGGTGAGCCCAGCCTTGCTGTAGGCTCTGCCTCCCTCCCTCTCTACTGACAGCAGTATGTGAGTGACAGAAAACCTGACGATAGCATACCTTGTCAGGATTTCGTAAGTCAACGGCTAGTTAGCAACATGTACATCTTGATAACCGCTTTGTAGAAATGAGCACATAAAAAAAAGTCCAAACTAGAAATAAATGCTCTAAAATAATAATAATTGTCGTGGCAGGATGGTGGGAGTAAAACCTTTTCTTTGTTCCATTTCCAAGTGTTTCTTTCTTTTTTACTTTTTTGAGTTGGAGTCTCACTCTGTTACCCAGGTTGGAGTGCAGTGGCATGCTCACAGCCAATGCAGCCTCGACCTGCTGGGCTCAAGCGATCCTTCTGCCTCAGGCTTCCAAGTAGCTGGAACTATAGGCATGCACTACCACGCCTGGCTAACTTTTTTATTTATCTGTAGAGACAAGGTCTTGCCAAGTTGCCCAGGCTGGTCTCAAACCCCTGGGCTCACGCAATCCTCTCGCCTCGCACTCCCAAAGCGCTGGAATTACAGACTTAAGCCACCGCGCCCAGCCTTCCAGTGTTTCTTTAATGTGTTAAAATAAATGTAATATGGCCAGGCTTGGTGGCTCAGCCTGTAATCCCGCGCTTTGGGAGGCTGAGGTGAGTGGATTGCCTGAACCCGTGGGTTCGAGACCCACCTGGGCAACTTGGCGAGACCTCATCTCTACAATGAATCAAAAATTAGCCGGGCGTGGTAGTGCGTGCCTGTAGTTCCAGCTACTTGGAAGGCTGAGGCGGAAGGATTGCTGGAGCCCAGCAGGTCGAGGCTGCGGTGGCCGGGAGCAGCCACTGCACTCCAGTCTGGGTGACAGAGTGAGACTCCAACT
>CAUYQG010252767.1:0-12763 GCA_963574415.1 Tarsius wallacei
GCTCCCAGCACCGGTCATTCTTGTGGCAAAGACGGGCCAAAGGCCCTGGCTCGGTGGCAGAGCTTTCTGGAACCAGTCCATCGCTGTCCTTGCTGGGGCCTGGCCTTTGCAGGAAAATTAGGACGGATACAGGAGTCCCAGGGTTCATGGTCATCGTCTTCACCCCACCCTCCCCAGTAGGCCCTGAGCCCCTGAGAGGTGGGAAGAGGGTGGAGTGAGAAGGAAGCTCTAGGCTTCACAGGGGGTAGGGTCAGGGGATTGAGTGAAGGAAGGGACCAGGCCTTGAGCAGTGTTGGGGCGAGGCCTGGTCCCTTTGGCTGTCATTAGTACTCGCCAAAGGTTCAAGGAGAAATCAGTTCGGTGATGTCCACTGTGTGAGCTCCTCTCTGATTGTTTTCATGTTGGTCCGTCCCTCATCTCAGAAGGTTAGGGCTACAGGTTGACTGGGGGCCGTGCAGACAAGGCAGTTGCCTCTCCACTGGAGGGCACTGGGGGTCCGGGGTGGAGGGGAAGTGGGTCAATGTCACCCACCTCTTCTCCCCACTGTTTCTCCCCTCTTCTTGGCTAACAGCAATTCCTTTGTAAGGAATTGGCCCCCACCCCATACCTGGCAGGATCTCATGATGTTCTGCTGTGAGTTGAACTGAAACCCTTAGTGCCCCAGAAAGGGGCCTCATCTGGAGACAGAGTTTTTGCAGGTGGTCGAGTTTAACTGGAGATCAGCAGCGAGGGCCCTAATCCAACTCAGAGACAGACACATATGTGTGAAGACAGAGGCAGAGGTTGAGGGGACGGTCTACAAGCCAAGGAGGGCCAGAGATTGCCAGGAGCCAGAGGAGAGCCTGGGACAGATCCTTTCCTAGCACCTTCAGAGGGAGCGTGGCCCTGCTGACACCTTGGTCTTAGGCTTCTGGCCTCCAGGACGGTGAGGCAATACATTTCTCTTGTTCCAAGAAACCCAGGTGTCATACATTAGGGTAGCAGCCCTAGGGAGCAAATACAGTTTCTTTCTGGTCCCCTGTGTCTGCAAGGGTGGGTTCTAGGGAAGAGGAGTTGGTGGAGACTCCCGGAAGGCTCCTTGGAGAAGGTGGGCCATGTTGATGGGAGTCGGGGCCCAGGGCAGACACTTGAAGGTCTATTCCTTAGAATCTCGCAGGAGGACCAGAGCAGGATGGTGGTGGAGCACAGGGTGGGAGAAAGAGCCAGGTATGGGAGGAGGGCAGAGGGATGCATGCTGTGGACAGGTGACTGAGCTCCCAGGCCTTGGCCACTTTCGTGCTGGGTGTGGCAGGAAGGCGAAGGCAGGACAGGGCTGCGTCAGCGGGCCGCGTCAGCAGAGAGGACATTGTGTTTTGTTGATATGCAATATAACCAGGTGAGCTGGAAGATGGGAGGGTGTGTCCAAGGCCAGCAGGCTCTCTCTCTAGGCCCACGCCCTACCCTGGCATCCCCAGCCCCAGGGAAGAATGTGCCAGGCTCTGTATCCCCAGAGAGGGGACACAGAAGGGTCAGAGACCACTCAGAGCTGGCCAGGGCCCTAGAGACCAGCCAATAACAGGCCCAGAGAAGCTGACGCCAGGCCCGGAAACCACAGAATCCTGGAAGGAGGAGCAGAAAGCCCGAAAACTCCCGCTTTACAGAGGAGGAGACTGAGGCTGGAGAGGAAATGATTCACCAGATGCAGAATATGGGAGGAGGCCAAGGAAGACAAGGGGAGAATTAATGGGGCAAGGGGAAGGAAGAAAAGGGAAGAGAGGGAGAGGGAACTGCATAGAAGGACCCAGAGAGAGGGAAGGGGAAGTCGAGGGAGCATGGCGGGAGAAGAGGGAGCCAGAAGCCCTTCCCCTAAGGCCTACGGCAGAGTCCAAGACGCTGCTGTTAGAGATTCGTGGCCAAGGGTCTGGAAGGCGCAGGAAGTGCAGGGAAGGGGTGCTATGGTCACTACGAATAGGCAGCTCTGAGAGACATCACCACAGGGTGACACCCCAAGGGGTGGGACCCTGAGGCTTACAGTTCTGGGGTCTGCCTTGGCTCCCCTTCCCTCTTCTCTCGGGGCAGGCTGGGGGCAGAGGGAGGTCCTGGAGAGTCCAAACAGAACCCACTGTCATCCCCTGCTGCCTTGAGCCTGGTGCCCCTGGCCATGAACCCAAAGCAGCGGAGGTGGAAGAATCCTTAGAGGTCCCAACCCTCGTCTTTCCAGGGGAGAAATGGCCTTTTCGGGGCCAAAGAGGGACTGAGTGGCCCCAGAGCGTGTAGCTGGTTCTGGGCAGGATTAGAATCCAGGGCTCCTGAAATGCCATCTTGTCCCTATTTGGCTGTAGCTCTGTAACATCTTTGGGCACAAGACAGGCGGGGTGACGCAGAAACGGCAGGGGTAGGGTGACACAGAATCAGTCAGAAATGGACAGAAACGTGACAGAGAACAGAGCTTTAAGGCATGTGTCTGTGTCCTGTAAGGAAGGCCCCAGCACTGGGCACAGGGGAGGAGGTGAGAGGGAGTTGACAGGGACATTCACTGAGCAAGAAAAGCCCCTAACATTGGTTGAGCCTCTGTCGTGCGCCAGGCAGATTCTGTTTAATCCTTGCTGCAGCCCTGACTAGTAGGTGTTTAAGTCTTACTTTCCAAAGAGGAAACTGAGGCTCAGAGGGGCCAGCCTGGAAGAGGCTTCAAAGCCCTGGATCTTTCCCTGAGGAGGGGCGAGGAGTCCGGGCAGCATGGAGCTGAGCTCCAGGCAGGGCAGGGACACTCCCACTGGTGCCTGGGAGGCAGCCCTCCCTCGGTGGTGGGCAGGTGGAGCTGGCCTAGGGGGATGGGGCTGTGTGGGCAGCAGGGTGGGGGCCACTCACCCTGCTCAGCGGCAGCTTGAGGGGGCAGAAGCTGGAGGACCAGGGTCAGCAGGCAGAGCGCCATCGTCGCCCCCCTCGGCATCAGCGCGTGGATGTCCTTCGCCCTCCCGGGAGCTTGCGGAATGAACATCAGCCGAGGAGACGCAGAAATAAGTAGGCCCCAGAGACCTTTGGTCGCTGAGACGCTGGGGTTTAGGGGCCAGCCTGCACCTGAGTCAGTCGGGGTGCTTCCCTCATGACGGGGGTGCAGAGTCTGTCCCAGGTCAAAGGGCAGAGGGAGGCTTCCCGGCAGCACTTAGGCATGGGGCAATCAGCTCTATTGCCCCAAGAGAGTGGCAGCCCAGGAGAACTGAGGAGAAGACAGCCACGGGGAGGTGGGAGGTGGACGAGAGGGGCCAGGCCTGGGCAGAAAGGGAGAAGGGCAGCCCCTGGCAGGGAGACCCCCTTTCCCTGTTTTCAAACGCTTCTTACTGTCCTATGGGTAGCCCACCCAGTGCCCAGCCCTGGCATGGTTGGGAGCTCTTGGGTCTCTGGGCCTGAGGGTTTGTGGGTACAGAGGTGGGCATCTGGAGTGTCCCTGCCCTGCCCAAGGCCAGCAGAGCCAAGTGCTCGCTCCTTTGCCGTATGGGGGCTCCTGTCCCTTGCCCCTCGGGCCTGAAGTCTATTCCTGTCCCCAGGACCTGACTCCGGGCTTGTCTACAGCAGAAATTTCAGATGGAGATGGGCCCGGCCCTACCTAGGCTGAAGCAGGGAAGGGGCTCCCCGCCTAGGAACAGGAAGGCGCCCAGAGTGTCCCGAGTTCAGACTCAGTAGCCGATCCAGGGAGAAACGCTCTCCCCATCAAGGGGCCCCCACCCCTCCCACGCCCCCACCCTCCACCCTCCCAGCCTGCAGAGGGAGGGGAAAGAAACCTCTCGCTTCACACTCTGCACTTTGCAATTGCTTTTATTGGTAAGGGGATTCCAGAGTGGAGAGTCACCCAGGAGCAAACAAGGGTGCTGCCCAAGCAACTTGGAGACGGTGGCTCCCGGATGGAAAGGGAGGGCAGGGCAGCGGGACTCACAGCCCCACCCCTTCCCAGAGGTCGGGCAGGGGACCAGCCAAGTCCTGAGTTCTGAGTGGGACCCCGCTTCAGGGCTTGATCTCAGGGTGGCCTGTGGTGGGCTGTTTGCCGCTCTCTTGTCCGGATCCGGATGAGGGGTGGAAGCCCTTGCGGGCTCACAGAGTGGTTGTCACCACCTGGGGCTTCTGGATATGGAGCTGGGGGGCAGGAGAGAAGGGGTGAGGCCAAGGGGCAGCCCCGGGGAAGGGGGAGGCCAAGGGGCACCCCGGGGGGGGGGAGGCGGGAGTCCCAGGAGAGGGGGGGAGAACCAGCTCCAGGGGGCAGGGACAAACCCCAAGAAGCGGGAGGCTCCCCTGGGAAAGGGGAGAAACTCCGAGCTGTCACCTCTGCAGCGGGGTCTATGTTTTCCAGAGAGGGCCGAAAGTGGCTATAGGCGTTCTCAAGGCCGAATCTGTCTTCCTTCAGATTCTTGCCTGTAGGGAGAGGCAGGTATTGGGGTGACGTGAGCCTGGGGAGGCTGGGCCACACAGAGGGGACCTCTTCCGGCAAAGGGAGCCAGACTGAAGTCAGTCCGGCATCTGGGCTGAACTGCTTTCTCACTGCTGACCTTCCACCGTCATGGCTCCTTTCTGGGGTGCTGCCCAGGCAGGAGTTGCCTGGGCAGACTGACCAGCAGGACCCGGGCACAAGAGGGGGCAAAGAGAACCCTCCACACACGTGTGGGGTGGAAAGCTACGGCCACAGAGCGTGTTCCCTGGGCACCAAGGCCAGGGCAGAGCAGGAGGGAGTCTGTGGGGCCACACGCCCCCATGGCAACGGTAACCACGGCAGGCAGGCAGCCTGCCCCACCAGGAGTCTCATTTCCTGGTCCTGTGGATCACTCGCTCCGTCCAGGGCTGGGGCTCTCCCTGTATCTCCAGGCCTTCTCTCTCCTGCCTCCTTTGCCAGCTACCTTTCAGCGGCCTCACTTCCGACTCCCGCATTCTCCCAGTGGCTGGGTGGGAACTTATCCTCAGTTCCAGTCTGGCGAGCTGAGGACTCCCAGTGCTCCCCAAGGCTGCAGGTCTCGCACAAGCCCTGGAGCCTCCTCTCAGCACCCACCAGCCCCTGCCACTGTGTGCCCGCCTGCTGCCTCTCCCTCACCAGGGCCCAGCTCAGACTCCCCCTGGAATCCCCGCCACTCTCCCCTTCCCCAGCCCGCACTCACCTCCGAACAAGCTCACCAGGCAGCCCCCCCCCATGCCCCCACTCCCGCCCCAGCCTTCAGCCTCCCTTCCCCACCTGGTCTTCCTGCTCCAGTGCCGCCCCCTCAAGCCCACCCGAATGAGCCACACACGCTGGCCCTCTTTGTTTAAAGCCTCCCCGGTGGGCATCCCCACCCCACTCTGGCCCCAAAGTCTCCACCCCTGGCTCTGCCAACCTCACGTCCCTGGACTGCTCTTTCTTGACGAGACTGATCTGCCTTCAGTTCCTGCCTCCCAACCCCAGGCAGGCTCTCTCTCACCTGCAGGTGTTCTTCGGGCAGTGCCCCCTGTCTGGGACCCCCTTTCCCCGTCCTCACTGGAGGAGGCCTCCCTCCTTACCGGGTTCTACCTTCATTTGTGGAAGCAGGAAACACACCTGCTTACTCACGGGCTCCAGACTCCACTCAGGCCTTTCTTGACCCTCACCCCCACCCAGCTGAGTCGGGCACACCTCTGTGCTCCCTCTGCCCTGTGCATGGTCCTGTCACCCTGCTTCGCTGGGTGTGCATCTGACACCCGCCCCGGGGTGGTCTCTTGGGGCGGAATCTGGCTCTTGGCCACCCTTGCACACAGTGAGTGGAGGCTGGGCCAGGGGCTGCAGGGGAGCAGAGGAGGCGCACAAACCCGGCTGCAGCAGCGGGTGTGGGACGGGCTGTCACCCAGGGCCACAGCAAGGGGGACAGGACCCCCGTGACCCCCATTGCCTCGGGCGCCTCCCCTGCCTTTCTCCACCCTCCAGCTCTGCTGACCCCCTTGCCCTAATGAGAGGTACCTTCCCAGATGCCTGTGTTCTTGAAACCACCAGCGACATCATCTCTTTGCCATTTTCGGGAAACATCATACTCTTGTCTGTCAACAGAAAAGCCGGGAGCACTGGAGGCAGAGCGGCTGAGGAGGGGGCTCAGCCGGCGCTGACCCTTGGCTTCCCTCGAGGACACTGTCCTAGCCACACGCTGAGTCAGAGAGGGCCCCTGTCCTCGGCAGCGAAGGTGGCAGAGGACAAAGAACAACATCACCCCGGCCTCCCCACCTCGGGCGCTGGCCGAGTTTCCCAGCTGCCCCTCCCCACCCCTCCGTGGGCCTCAGCTTCCTGATCTGTGAGATGGGGTACTGGTCTGGAGTCAGGGTAGCTCCCTTCAACTGCAGACTTCAAGTCAGATTCTGAGCCATAGGCTTCCCGGCAACCTTCGCAGGCTTATCTTGCCCCGTTTTACAACCGGGAAAAGCGAGACCCAGACGGCTCACTTCCAGCTCCTCCTGGAGACGTGCTGCTCTGCGGTGGCCCAGGTGGCAACAAACCACAGGCAATTTCATGGCATCGTCTAACTTCAATAGGTAAGTTTCTGTTTCCATTTCTTTGTGTTATGGTTTGAAAGTGTCCCCAAAGTTCACGTGATAGAAACCTAATCCCCGGGCCACAGTGCCAAGAGGTGGGGCCTTCAAAGGGGATTAGGTCACGAGGGCTCCACCCTCAGAATGGATTCATACTGCTGTCAAGAGACTGGGTCTGTGATGAAGGTGAGTTTGGCCCTCTCTTCCTCTCTGTCTACGTGGGGCCCTCCACCGTGTCATGACCCAGCAGGAAGACGCTCAGCAGACGGGGGCCCTCCATCTTGGACTTCCCGGCCTCCAGAACTGTGAGCCTAAGAGGCTTCTACTACTTATCGATGCAACGCCCCAGTGTGTATTATTCTGCTGCAGTAGCACAAAAGAGACTAAAGCACTCTGCCAAGCGATACATCAGAAGGCTGCCCTTTGCCATATGCAGGACAGGGAGGGGCTGGGCGCCCCCTATGGCCTTGGCTGGCCTCTCTGACTGCTGGGCTGGGAGGAGCAGAACCTTGGGATATTCAGAGGGTGGCTGCCGGGATCCCTGCTTCCTGGCTGTCCCCTCCTCCACGTGCTAGCCCCACAAGCTCACCTGTGCAGTTTTCTCTGGGACCGGCTGAGGAAGATGGCCAGGACCACCACTGTGACCAGCAGCACGGCCACCACGGCCCCCACAACCCCGTACACGAGGCTCTTGCTGGTGCTCCATTCACAGGTATCTCCCCAGTACCAGTGTGTGTCTGTGTTTGGGCATCTGGGGACACATACAGGCTCGGGCTGGCCCACTGGCTCTTGTCACACCCCATATCCCCCAAAGCAAAAGAATGTCCAGAGCACAGGAAACCGGCCCTTCCTCACTCTCGAGGGCTGGCGCTTGGTGTCTGGGGAGGCTGAGACCCTGACTCCCCAAGGCTGACGGGTGCTGAAGGGCTGTGGGACCCAAGGGCTGTGGATTGAAAATACAGAATGACTGGGGCTCAGAGTGTTGGGTGCCTCGTCCCAGACACATGCTGTGTGCCCATCTCATCTCTAAACAGTTGCCACCTAAGTGGGCCTGTTATCATGTTTTATATTTAGTGCTTTAACTTATGGTCTCACGGACTTGGCTACAGCCAAAGGTGATAATGGCATCGTGGCCGAGGTGACGCAAGGGAAATTAATGAGAGAGAGAGGTTTAGAAATTGATAGCGTGAACTTTTGCGGAGAGGGGCTTGCTCGGCCCTTGGACATGCAGATCTATAATCTGTACCCACCCCTCACTCTCATGGGGCGATGGGAGACCTGGGCAGAAGAAAGAGGGGTGTGCAGGAGGCACCTTCCAAGCTCTACCCAGCCCCCACCCAGGGGTGACGGTGGGGGAGGGGTAGTCTACAACCACGAGAAGGTGGACGCTAGGTTGGGGGTACTCACAGGCAGCGGGGGCCACTGCGCTGCAGCTGGCATTTGCCCTGGTTACAGTTCAGTTTCGACTTTGTCCCCGGGGTGCACTTGGTCACACAGGCCAGCTTCCCATCCAAGACATCCACATAGTAAAACCGGGCATAGTCCTTGGCAGCCTTCCGCGTGCATTGCTCTGGGGGAGAGGGGTGGGCGGCACGCATCAGCCTGGCTGAAGCACCCAGCCCCCACCTTCAGTGCCCACGCTCCACGCGGCTACTTACCCTGGACGTCAAAGCCCAGCTTGACTGCTTCATCCACGATGGTGTCCTCACTGTAGCACAGTGTGGAGTCTGCCAAGGGTAGGTGGGAAGAAAGAGTGAAAAGAGCTTCCCTCTGCCTCCCCAGGGGTAGCCAGGTCTCCTTAGTCTTCCACACTGTGCCCTCCCCTGGGCCAATGCCAGCGGGGTCTTGGCCCTTGGCAGGTGAGCCTGTGGGCAGGCTTGGCTGGGGACATGAGGGTTGGGGACAACCTCAGCCTATTGGGAGCAGCATGGGGCTTGGGGAAGGCACCAAGGGGCTGGTTTCTGGATTTCTGTCGTGGAAATCCCGGGAGTTCCAGAAAAAAGGAGAGATGGGGGGGAGGGTCGAGGTCAAGAGGTGCCAAAGGGCTTTAGGTGGGCCTACCTCGGCATAAGCTAGGATCACTAGGAATTCTGGTTTTATTCATAATCTTGGCCTTTACAATCTCAGCAAGGTTTGCAAACAGTTCCTGATACTCTGCGGTGTAGTTCGCCTCCAGGACGACGTCGTTTTTCACCACGATGCTGCCATTGCTGGAAGTGGAAGTTTTTGTTTCATCTCGTGTCACCCACCCAGACCCACCCACCAAATTGAGCCCAAGAAGCCAGAGCGGTGGTATGAAATAAAGCAGCCATGCGACCCAGAGGTAGGAACGAATATAGACTCTTCCCTCAAGTGGCTAGCAACCCAGCGGGAGGCGGTCGATCAAAACAATTTCAGATCCTGAAACACCAGTGATCACAACAAATGCCAAGGAGCGACACTCCTCTCTCTAAAAATAGAGGCTCTTGGGTGAGGATGTAGAGAAATTGGAACTCTTGTGCACTGCTGATGGGGATATAAAATGGTGCAGCTGCTGTGGAGAAGAGCATAGCCCTTCCTCAAAAAATATAAAATACAATGACTATAACACCCAGCAATTCCACTTCTGGGTATAAAGCAGGGTCTTGACCAGATACTTGCACATCCGTGTTCATGGCAGCATTCCTCACAATAGCCAAAAGGTGGAAGCAACCCAAATGTCCATTGACAGGTGAATGGGCCAACAAAATGTGGTGTATACATACAATGGAATATTATTTGGCCTTAAAAAGGAAGGACATTCCGACACATGCCACAACATTGAAGATATTACGCTACGTGAAATAAGGCAGTTACAAAAGAACAAATGTTACGTGATTCCACTTATATGAGGTTCCTAGAGCAATCAGATTCATAGAGACAGAAGGCAGAATGGTGGTTGCCAGGGACTGGGGGAAGGGGAATGGGGGTTAGTGTTTAATGGGTGCAGAGTTTCAGTTCTGCCAGATGAAAAAGTTCTAGAGATGGATGGTGGGATGGTTACACATACATATGAATGTACTTAATGGCATTGAACTAGGCAGTTAAATAGATTAAAATGGTAAATTTATACCGTGGGTTATTTTACTACAATAAAAAGTTTTTGATGAAAAAAGATAGACCCTTGGATTATGTTTTAAGAACCAAATAGTTGAGTTTTTAAAAAGGAAGAAATCTGAGGTCACTTGCGAAAGGTAGGATCTTTGGCCGGGCATGATGGCTCACACCTGTAACCCCAGCACCTTGGGAGGCAGGGATGAGGGGGTAAGGGGAGCGGGGTAGAGGCAAGAGGGTGGCTTGAACCCAGGAGTTCCAGGCTACAGTGAGCTATGATGGTGCCACCACACTCCAGTCTGGGCAACAGACTGAGACCTTGTCTGGGGAGGGAAAAAAAAAAAAAAAAAGAAACTTAGAATTCCAGTCCAGATGCTGCTGAGAAGAAAGGTTTTGAGAAAAGGTAAGTCAGCGGTCACTGTCCTCTCGAAAGAGAGGTAGGCAGCAGGACTCAGACCAAAAAAATCCTGAGGCAAAATGGAGCAGGAGACCAGTGTGCCCGTGCTGGGCAGGGGGCGAGGTGGGGCGGAGATGCATGGCGCTGGAGCCTTTTCACAAGAGACCCAGTGGCCTTTGACAAGGTGGCACTCCCCCCTTCCGCAACGCCCTTGAGGGCCCTTTCCCACCCCTCTGGCTGCCTCTTCCCTGTCCACTGGAGGCCCCGCCTACCTCTTAAATTCTGGCGCTCTGCAGCTTCTTTCCTGGGAGACCTGCATTCCTATGCCATGACCACCCCTGGGGCCATCTCATTCGGCGTCCCCTGAGACCCCTCAGAGCACATTCTCTGCTGCTCTGTCGCTCAACCACTCCTAGGCTGGGGCCCCAGGTGCTTGAAACCTGACACGACTCACAGGAAACCCACCGTCCCCCACGCATCACCCTCTTGATATCCCTCAGCCCAGCACAGCCCAGAAGTCTCCCATCACTCCTCACTCTTCCCTCTCTCCTGCCCCACAATGAATCCTCGTGATCCGCGGGTCCGACCTCCCAAAGGCCTTTTACACCGGACGCCTTTTCTCCTGCACTGTCACCTCTCTGTTCTGGGCCATTATCGTCTTCAGGGTAGACCCATCCTTCTCCGTGCATTCTCAGCCAGACCGAGCTTTCTACACCGCACATCAGACACTATCCCTCGTGGGCCCGAATTGTTGCTGCCTAAAGTCTAACTTGGCACCAGCCATTTTTGCAACCTCCTCTTCCGTGACCACCCCCTTTGCCCTCAAGCTGCCAGCTGTTCTGAACACCATTAGGTTCCTGGAATCTGCCCTCACCGCTCCCTCTGCTGCAATTCTCTTTCCCCCTCCCCCTGGCTCATTACTTCTCATTCTTCGAGCCTGGGCTTCATTGTCACATTTTCCAGGAAGAATTCTCTCTGTCTCGTCAAGTTTGTCTTTGGGACCGCTCCCATGACACCCTGTGTGTCCCTTACCATAACTCTAAGCAGACTGTCCAGCCACTTTTGTGGCCTGTGTTTTGCCACTCTGAGCCCCAGGAAGACTGGGGCTACTGGGTTTCCAGCACCTAGCGCAGGACTGGCTTTTAATAAATGTATGTTGAGGAGATGAATGATGAATGAATGAATGAATGGTCTCAGGGCCCTCAGGTGTTGCCTAGGGGCTGCCAGCCCCTCTGGCCCAATGAGGTACTGATACCCTTACCATTCATGGTAGGAGGAGACAGGTAAGCAAGGATAGAGAGGGGCTCCCCAAATCCGTAAACCTGCTCCCCATATACTCACAGCAATCTCCTAATGATCACGCCTCTATACTGGGGAAGGTCATTGCCCGTGTAAACTTCATCCATCTGAAAGAAACGAGGCGGCTGAGCTCATTCACACAGGGCTGAAGCGAGCAGAGACCCCTGTTCCCCACCTCAGGGCAGCCCAGGCTCCCTTCTGTGGGGCCCATGTATGAGCCCCTCAGGAAGGAGAAAGGACAGGCACAGGAAGCTCCCTCTGCCGGGATATGGGGAGGCTGGGTGGGGTTCAAGGACCAAAGCCCTCAGAGGACGCCCTCTCAGGACTTAGGGAAATGAAGGGGCTCCATGAGCTGAGGGACCCAGACCACTAAGTCAGGATGACTCCCACGTGCCTTTTCACGTGGGACATCACCCTGGGGAATCTGGTGATGCTGGGCTGCCCTGCTCTTACCTGACTCCTGAATAGTTCAGTGAAATTCCGGTATGCCTTGGAGGCGATGTCATTCAGGTCTTCTGTGAAAATCCTGTAAATCACTTTCACTGTCACACCTAAAGTGGCGTTGATTTTTTCCGGGGTTTCTGTGGGAGCAGACCACACCGTGCATGAGCCAGCAACCTCCCGGCAATGTCTCCCCAGATGGCAGTTCTCTGCCTGTTGGTGTCTTGGAGGTGAAGGGAATGGGTGGGAGAGGGTGAAAACTGAAGAGGAAGGCAAGGGTCCCTGAGACTTCTGTCCCCTATCTCTCAAAACCGTGAGAAGGAAGTGGCCAGGATGCGGAGAGACAGAACCAAGCGACAGTCTCCAGGAAGGGTAGGGATGGAAGCCCCCTGATGAGACGGGCTGGTGAGCTAGGGACAGGACCCTGAAGGCAGAGGTGAAAGGTCCATCAGTGTTCCACCTGCAGTGTGGCCCGGGAAAGTCCCGTCATCCCCTCCACTCACACAATGAAGCAATGGCAAGTGGCTGGTCGTTCCAATGCTGCCATCCAATTTTGGAGGATCCTACAAATGCCCAAAGCACTTCAGACTCATCACAAGCAACAGCCTTTCCTAGGAGCTTTCCAACCTCAGGTCTCCTTGAAAGATCTACAGCGTCAATAGAATAGAGCTGCAGGTCCCAGAAAAGGTCCTTACCTATGTAGAAGTATTCCAACAGGGACAGACACAGGTGATCAAAGTAGCCCTGGGGACAGACACACTCTTTTCCATTCCATGTTTTTCCATCCTGGCATTGCCCTGTGGGAGGAGAGAACTCACAGCAATCACCAAGGAAGCCCAAGGGACAAAAACACTGACTCCCATGCCAGGTCCCATCATTCAGCATTGCACTAAAGAGGGACCAGATGATCAGGCAGCAATGAAGAGTCCTCTGTTACCATCCCCAGGAGATAGTAAGAAAAGGAGAAGAAACAGCAGGGAGTAAGGAAACAAGACACACAAGAGGTCAAGCAAAGGAAAAGACCCCTTCAAATCAACGAGGACAAATCTGTCAACGAGGATGGTGTGT
>CAUYQG010252769.1:0-24716 GCA_963574415.1 Tarsius wallacei
GCATTTTTTAGTTTTAGCACTTTTGGTATTTTATATCATTTAATAAATTAAATTTAAAAATTATTCTTATTATTATTATTATTATTATTATTTTTTTTGAGTTGGAGTCTTACTCTGTCACCCAGACTGGAGTGCAGTGGCCGCTCCCGGCCACTGCAGCCTCGATCTGCTGGGCTCCGGCGATCCTTCCGCCTCAGCCTTCCAAGTAGCTGGATCTACAGGCGCGCGCTACCACGCCCGGCTAATTTTTTGATTTATCGTAGAGATGAGGTCTCACCAAGTTGCCCAGGCGGGTCTCGAACCCACGGGTCTCCTCCCTGTTTCTAAGCTATACAAAGGATTTGGTCCAAGGTGTCACAGCACCAACCTGCAACAGCAGCACTGATATCTCTGCCAGGCAGCTGTGTCCTATGTGGGTGCTCTAGTGAGCAGAGGCACAGGGATACTGGTAGGAGAAGGTTGTCTCGGGTCTGCATCAAATTCACAATTCCAGGGAACGCAGGACAAGCCACTTTCTCACCTCAGAAAAACAGCAGAATGTCTCAGAAGCTGGGCAGGGCCTCTGGAGGAGGAAACCTGGACTACAGTCCTCCAGGGTATAAGCCAAAGTCACTCATTTAATGATCGCGTGGCTTTGCATCACATACAGTGCTGGGGCAACCCTCATGTAGTTCAGGGTCAGCGGAAGGAGCTGATGATGGAGCAGAAAGGGGAAGGAATGATGCAACTATAATGTTAAAACTGAAAATAGGCACTCAATCATCAAAACCATCAGACAGATAGAGTTTCACTTTGGTGGAGACCCTGGGAGTAGGAGCACCATGAAATACGACTTTAGGGAGAAAGTCATAACTGAACTTTTTTGGATGGTGCCCCGAGAAGGGGTGTGAGTGCAGAGCCTGAGTGCTAGGACACACTGAGCTGCTGGGGAACCCAGAGAAGGTTAAGTCCACACGTGGAGTCAAGAGGCAGAGAAGTCAAGGGCAGCTGCCTCCCCACCCTGCACTCAGGAGCCCACTGCAGCACCGGCTTTAGTCCCAGTCAGTGGTATAACGAGGTCTCTGGCTCTAGGACTGTGGGGGTTTGGTGACAGTTGTTGATTTGCTTTGTTATGTGCAAAATAGGTCCATGGACAACACAATACCGCAGCTCCTCAGGGTAATTCTAAATTGTCAATCACAAACATCAAGCCTAAGAGGAAAAAAATAAAGGAAGAGAATACCAGTGTTTTATTTTAAGCCCCTGGTTTCCTAGATGAGGCTTCAGATGACCAAAGAGTCATGAGAATCATCTCAAGCCATATAGCAGGTGGAAAGGCGAGAAGCAAAGGCGGGGACCTCGACTCGACTCCCCAGGCCCAGGCTGTGACCACAGCGATGCCTGGCTCTCCTAGGTTGCTCCAGTTTGTATTCTCAAATGCTGTCTTCCATGTGTGGAAGGAGACCTCAGCTGCAACAAAACCAGACTCAAGATGGATAGCGCTCCCTTGTACTTACCCGAGGGGAGGTCTGTAAGAACCAGGCCTCTTGTGGCATGCCAGGCCCATTCGTCCCCCTGTCACAGAGAGTACCAACATCCAGGAGTGGCCAAGAGAAGAGTTCTGCTGCTATGGATTTGTCCACGGGGTGAACAAAAGGAATTTTTATTTTAGTTGGAGTCTCACTCCGTCGCCCGGGCTGGAGTGCGGTGGCATGCTCACGGCCACCCCAGCGTCGCCCTGCTGGGCTCCGGCCATCCTTCCGCCCCAGTCTTCCAAGCAGCCAGAACTACAGGCACATGCTACCACGTCCGGCTAATTTTTATATTTATTGTAGAGATGAGGTCTTGCCAAGTTGCCCAGGCTGCTCTCGAACCCGTGGGCTCAGGCAATCCCCTCACCTCGGCCTCCCAAAGGGCTGGGATTACAAGCTTGAGCCACCGCACCTGGCCAGCAAAAGGCATTTAAAGGAAGCAAAGCCATCATATAGAACTCAAAGTAACACTTCAAGGGGATACACTACACGTCTATCAGAATGGCTGAAATAAAAGATAGTGAAAACACCAAAGTAGGGATGCAGATAAACTGTATCACTCTCACATTGCTGGTGAGAACATAACATGGAACAGCCATAGTTTGGCAGTTTCTTATAAAACTTAATGTGCAATTATCACATGACCTAGCAAAAAAACCGATCCACGAATGTCTGTGGCAGCTTTATTCATAATAGCTCCAAAGTGGACACAGCCCAGATATCTTTCAACAGGAAGATGGTTCATTGCACTGTAGTCCCTACATACCATGGAATACTTCTCAACAATAATAAGGAACAAACGAGTATACACACGACAACCTTAATGCATCTCCCCAAAATTAAGCAGGGTGGAAAAAACCAATGTCAAAAGGGCGTACACTGAATGACTGGGTGTTTGTAGAACATTTTGAAATGAAAAAAAATTTTAGAAATGGAAAGCAAATTAGTGGTTGCAAGAAGTTAGGGATGATAGGTAAATGGGACCAGCACGTAGAACACTGTGGTGATGGAAATGTCTGGTGCTTGACCATAGCGGGGGGTGGAGTCCATGGCCTCTGCATGTGATAAAACTCTTTGCAACGCCACACAAACACTAGGAAATACAAATAAGCCTGGGAAAGCCCGAATAAGATCAGTGAGTGGTTTCTTCATCAATTCCCTGTTTGTAATATAGTACTCTACCATTTTATACAATGCTATGTGGGAAACTAGGTAAAGTACACACGAGGTCTCTCTTTATGATTTCTTGCACCAGCATAGGAATCTACAGTCATCTCCATAAAACTGCAATAAGAAAGAGGGGAGATTAACAGAAAGTTCTTTTTAAAAATCCTACATGGTTGAGCACTTTCTGGTCATTGTTGGTGGTTCCAGAAATGATAAAGCCCAATGTGCTAGAAAATCAATCAACAGCCCATACAGGGAGATGATAAGCAAGTCACAAGCTTTATATTTAATAAGAAAATGCTCACGGTTTAAAAAAAAAATCCAGAATACATGAAATGCAAACGCCGTTCAAAAGCCTAGCACGGACAGGGCTTAGAATGGCTTTGGCTGATAAAAACACGTGGTTAATATGAGACGGCAGATTGATGGCAAACAGCACCTCCCTGTCCAGGATGATGGCTAAGGCTCAGGCTGATTTTCTCCAGGGGACAGAGCCCAAGTTCTTAGTGTCAGTGCCCCAGGTGAGCGAAAGGGAGTCACCACAAAACACCACAAGGTCAATTTCCCATCACTCAAAGGGGTACGGTACTCTGCAGAAAAGCTACCTTGGCATCCTGGCAACACTACGGGTTCCCACCAGACATGAGTAAGGCACCTCATAAAGGTGAGAGCTGATCTCCCTGTACTTACTTATTCTGCATCATATTCATTATCACCCAGTCGAAAGGGTAGACGTTCTTCCCAATGAGGTTCTTAAACATGATGAATGTTTCCATTAGGAAATCCTGAAATAAAAAACCAAACATTGAAGCAGCCCACCAAGCAAAAGGCGAAAACGACGCCTCCCACCACGATTCGATTACAAAAGCCTCCATTTTAAAGCTGAACGAAAACATTCTGAAAAGTAATAAAGACGTATTTCCCAGGAGCTGTGTATTAGTTCTATTTTTCTGTTTAATGGAGCACCTCCTAACCTAGATGGCTTTTTCAAGGATATTCTGAGACAGTCCCTGAGCATGTCACTCTAATAGTTAAAAAGAGCAAATCCCCAAAGGTTACAAATATGCTTCCAAACTCTTCTTGTTATAGGATAATGCAAGTTTCACAAACACGGTGTGCAGGATACAGTTTTTCCTTCTGTTTACTCCACATTCATTTTTCATTATGAACAGGCTGCATCGGGTTGAATATGGGATGCTACTGTCTGTTCTTTTTTGCTTATGTAATTTAATAATAGAAGGCTTCAACAGGAACTCCTGACCATCTGCACATATTCGGCATGCCATAAAGCATTTGGGCGTGTGGCCGCGTTGCCAAACTCTTCCATAGGGCAGCTGCGTTCCTGTAAACCACTCATTTCTGCCTCTGGTGTCTCAGATGACTCTCTGGACTTCACGGGTTGACTCAAAAGGAGCAGGAGCCAGCTGCCTCACTCCGCTTCCATGCTGATAAGAATGTTCCTGACATCAGGAGGGGGTGCCAGGTTCCTAGGGGCTCCATGACGTGTCTACTGGAATTAGGAGAATTTCCTCTTTGTAGGAGCTCTCCTGAACAAAACAAGTGGTTACTCCCCAAAGCACACACCCCTGCTGGCCCCATGCTCACTGTACACCTGGAATGGGAAGGGAACAGAGAATTGACTTAGAAAAACGAGGCCATGGTCAGAGATTGCCAAATGAGTGGATATTTCCCATTTATTTAATCTACTGAATCAAAATTAGGTGCAATGGCTGTGAAGGCCAGGGTGGTGAACAGAATTTAAGCAGCCAAGAAAGCAATTCCCAGTACAAAGTTCTCAATAAGCAACTCCTGCAGACAGGAGCAAGTTAAATTTGATGACAACAACAAGCTGAATGTCCAAGTTAAGATACTTTCTCTGCAACCTTAACGGCAATGCTCGGCTCTGGCAAATCATATCTGCTGTATGAGAGGTCTGGCATGCCCCCCAGCATGAATAAGGATGCAGGAAGTGATCCTGATCACGCTACCACAACGGAGGCCTCTCGTCAGGAGAGGTTAGGGACCTGGGCAAAGTCAAGAGGAAAAGTTGGTCCAGAAGTCCTCTAAACTCTACTCACAGGTGCTGTGTCTGCCAGACCTCAGGAGCTTTCTAGGGCTGCCCTGACATAGCAAGTAGCTTCTTTTCCCAGTTCAATTACTGAAATTCATATTTCACTACTTAGTTTCCCCACACTGTCAAGAGTTTCCCATTTTAATGACCAGGTTGCATGTTCTGCAGGCTGAGTACTGTAATTCAGTCACATCTCTATTTGCATGAAATTGCTCGTTTTCTTGCCGAGCACTTCTCAAAGCCTAATAATTGAGATACCAGGTCTGGTTTTTATTATTCTAGAGGAGAGGCATATTTTCCCAACTCCCTTTCTTTTCTAGGAGACACAGTCCCATACTTCATTAGTATGGCTCAGCTGTTAAATTGTGGTACTTTGCTGATCAAACAAAATGCTGCAGAGAGTGGGGGATGAGATTTTGTAAGGCTTCCTTGTCATCTGCATAATTCAGTAGCCATGGTGGTGGTTCCTCACAACTAACTGCCTTTGCCCAGAGCAGCTGATGAGGCTTAACAAACTGTTACATGAGTGTCTCCAAGTCAACAAGGGATACTTTGTGAAAACTTCACCGTTCAATGCCTATCTATTCCTGTTGCATCTTTTAATTTGATTATTCACAGGATGCCCTATAGAATAAGCAGGGCTCTAACAATAATTATGCATGTATTTCAAAGGCAACATCTTCTTGTCATAACCCCATTTGCTTGTTTCTATCACTATCTCCATCTACCTAAATAAAGGGTCATCCTGGACTGGCACAGGGGACTTCTAGCCCATCTACCGGGGTCCATCTCGTATCTCTTTTTCCCCACATTTCACCCAGAGGTATCTTTTCAAATTACACATCTGATCAATGCACTGACACTTCAGTTTGGCTTTCCAGTGCTCTTAAACTAAAGAAGAAGCATCTTGACTCTCAGATTTAGGAAATTACCATTGTGCTATGCCAAAGAAATAACACTTACAGACAAGGACATCAACAGATTTTCAACTCATCTGATGAAAGACTGTTGGGAAAATAAAATATTTGCCAACTTTATGTGGATGCAAAGTTTCACCCAAAGATTATTTAACAATTGCAAAGAAATGGGGGTGCATATCTTCACAAAGGAGAGATCAGACAGTTGCCACCTTTTAACCAAGCAGTCAAACTTGGCATTCCCAGCACGACATTCCAAGCCCCCTGAGGTGACAATAGGAAGCTTTCAACACCAACAATCAAACACTCTTGCCAAAGCTTCTGGTTTGCAGGACATACAGGGGGATAGAGAAATTAGTCAAAAGGTATTAAACGCAGCATTCAAAAAACTCAGAATTTAAGATAGTCTATAAAGCTATTGGCTTAATGTCTTCAAAAAAATAAAAAAGGAATGCCATGAAAAGAATAAAACAATGTGATGGGGATGGATTTATCCCAGAAAAAAAGATTAAAGAGACACAAGAACCAAACACAATTTGAATCTGATTTGAGGAAGCCCCTAACAAAAGGCATAAAATTTGGGGAAAAAAGGCCGAACTTGGTGGCTCAGCCTATCATCCCAGCACATTGGGAGGCCGAGGTGAGTGGACTGCCTGAGCCCATGAGTTCGAGACCCACCTGGGCAACTTGGCGAGACCCCGTCTCTACAATAAATCAAAAATCAGCCAGGCATGGTAGCACGCGCCTGTAGTTCCAGCTACTTGGAAGGCTGAGGCAGAAGGATCGCCGGAGCCCAGCAGATCAAGGCTGCGGTGGCCAGGAGCGTGCCACTGCACTCCAGTCTGGGTGACAGGGTGAGACTCCAACTCAAAAAAAAAAAAGGGCGGGGGGGGGGAGAATGAAGGAAATATGAATACAAATGGAATGAGAGATGATTGTTATATTCCTGAAGAACAATAAGATAATTGGAGAATGTCTTCATTCCTGAGTGATGTTTGCTGGACCACTTAGGGCAGAAGCATCTTCCCATCTTGCAGTTACTTAAGGGAGTTGGCTATACAGGTAGGGATACTTACAGATGCACAAAGGAAGCAAATATGCCCAAGAGCTCCTAACTGACGAATTCAAGTGGCAGGAATAATGGTTTCAAGTGTACCACTCTTTCAGCTTTTCTGTATGTTTTAAATTTTTCATGATACATGGAAAAAAGAGTGTAAGTAGTACTGGCAAAAACTGAACATAATGAGATGAGTCCTTTACCTTGTAGAATCTGATGCTAACTCCAGTTAGATAGTGTCAGAATTGAGTTAAAATATAGGAGACCCACCTGGTGTCAGAGAATGGGACAGTGTGGGAGAAATCACCCACCCCCCCAATCTGGTCACAGGAGTGTGGGAGTATAGAGAAATGTTGAGTGTGTCTGCCCGGAGCTACTTAGTGGGAATTTGTGACAAGTGGCAAGACAACACTCTCCACTAGAAGGTTTAGACGCCTCCTCGTGCCTTTCTGTCTTCCTAAGGAGACCTTGAGCAAGTTCTCTGCTTCTGTTTCTGATACTGAGACTTGGTCCCATGGCAGCCAGCAGCCCATGGGGCGGTTCAGAATCTCCACCACAGAATACGCTAATTCCTCATGGCTCAAATCCTAAAGCAGTGGGATTGCCTCTATCATGAGGGGACATTGAGTTAAACGTGTCCCTTGTTTTTTCTTTCCTGGATCAGTCTTTCTGCCTGTGCTGTATATTCCCAGTATCTTTGGTATTGATTACTATGATTTTTGTATGTAAATAACTCACCCAACCAAAAAGAGCTAATTTTAGGAAACTGAAATAGCACTTGTTAGAAGGAAATAGCCTCAAGAAAATGGCTTAGGCCATTTTCTTTTCTTTTTTTTTTGAGTTGGAGTCCCACTTTGTCGCCCTGGCTGGCATGCCATGGCACGCTCACAGCCACGGCAGCCTCGACCTGCTGGGCTCAGGTGGTCCTTCCGCCTCAGCCTTCCAAGTAGCTGGAACTACAGGCATGTGTCATCAAGCCCGGTTAACTTTTTGATTTACTGTAGAGATGAGGTCTCACCCAGTTGCTCAGGTTGGTCTCGAACCCGTCGGCTCAGGCAATCCTCTCACCTCGGCCTCCCAAAATGCTGGGATTATAGGCGTGAGCCACTGCGCCTGGCCTAGGCCATTTTCATACCGAAATATTAATTATAACCCTGAATTGTACCCCACATCTTAAAAAAAAAAGGAATAAAGAGAAGAAATGTAAGTAAGCAATAAGGAAGGAAAAAAATTGTAAACTGGGACATAAGGAAACAAATAGTAACAGGAAAAATATCTTGAGAAGTAGATGACAGAATTTTTGGATAACAATGGCTAATATTAAACTTCAAATTATGATTTAATACCATGCTGGACTACAATGCTCCTCCTTACTCTTCAAGTGTTTAATACAAATCTGCTACATAAAAAAAAAAGAAATACTAATTAATTTCCAGTTATTTTAGTTTTTGATGGTTGTCAGAGTAGAAGAATAAATACTTTCTATATGCAGTTAATGGATAGGAACACATTTTACAGAGGTTCTGACAAATTAACAACAGTAAAAAGGTTCACATTCCTTCCAGTATGAATTTGTGATCGTCAAATCACAAAGGCCATTTTATAACAGAGATCAAACTGTCTGTAATTAATTGCTTTTTTTTGAACTGTTGTGTCTCAGAAAAAAAAATTCCTTAGGAAATTAGGACCACAACATGTCATAAATATCTGATTTCTGAGTAAAGAAAGAGCGCACACACTTGGAATTCAGCAAATTACAATAATTCTTAAACACTATTCTATATAATCACTTTTTTCAACACATAAACTGAAGCTTCCCTACCAATCACACTACTTAATGACCTAGATTAGATGTTTATAACAGTTTGCATGTGTAGATTTTGACCATGTGACTGTCTGGTAAAGGACAAAAGTATTAATTAGAGTTCTAACTTTTCAGGATGAGTAATTCTCATTCTGAAGCCTTTATAATTCAGTCTGGAATGTTATCTATGAAATTGTTCCTATAGTTTCAAGGTACAATTACTCTTGCCACTGATTAAAACAAGGTTTAGGGATATACTTAAGATTCAACTATGGTATTAAACGTTACAAATATAAAACATGATTTCACTATGTCATGATTTCAAAAAAAATTATAGGATATAATTTTTACATATTTGAATATACTCCTAATATAAACTGCTAAGTGATATTCAGAGAAAACCAAAACACATAAATATAAAAATATATATTCTTGCTCCCTTTTATTTAAGGGATGGTGCTATGATTTTAAGGCTCATACCCATTTTTGTTCTCTTTAAAAATTTAAAAATACGGTCATGTGCCACACATTTCAATCAATGAAATAACTGCATATATGTTGGTGGTCCCATAAGATTATAATGGAGCTGAAAAATTCCTATCACCTCGTTATGTCACAGTCACTGTATTCTAATTTCCTACAGGACTAGTAAAGTCACCAGCTATACAGGTTTGTAGTCCATGAGCAATAGGCAATATTCTATAGCCCAGATGTCTAGTAAGCTGTACCATCTAGGTTTGTGAAGTACACTCTGTGACAGTCCCACAATGACAAAACTGCCTAAGGATATACTTCTCAGAATGTATCTTTATTGTTAAAGCAACCCATGATTTTGTGTTTGTGCACGTATGTGTATGTGTGCATGGATAGTGGCAAAAAATAAGAACATTCTGTATTAGGAATAATCCTTTGAGAAAAATCATCATCATTTTCTTCCCAGCTCTTAATAAGATAATGTCAAGCGCAACAACCCTTGTTCTGGAAAAAAACAGTAGAATCTTCTGTATTCTATAAGACTCTATAGGTATACTTTTTTTTTTTTTTTTGAGTTGGAGTCTCACTCCATCGCCCAGGCTAGAGTGCAGTGGCACGCTCACAGCCACCCCAGCGTCGACCTGCTGGGCTCCAGCGATCCTTCTGTCTCAGCCTTCCAAGTAGCCAGAACTACAGGCACGCTCTACCATGCCTGACTAATTTTTTATTTATTGTAGAGACGAGGATCACCAAGTTTCCCTGGTGGGTCTCAAACCCGCAGGCTCAGGCAATCCGCTCACCTCGATCTCCCAAAGTACTGGGATGACAGGCTGAGCCACAGAGCCCGGCCGAATCTATAGGTATTCTATAGGAACTTATGGGTCTTTAGAAATGGAATCTAAGAATTCAAGTCAACATGTAATCAGGAACTCTGCCAGCAAGTTTGGTTGCAGCTTTGCAGAGGAGATTTGCCATATGGCAATGTAATTTCAGATCATTAGGGAGGTAGTTCTAAGCAATAAATTCCTCTCTATTATACTTTTCCTAATTAAGTTGTATCATAGTTTTACTGAGGATGACTAGAGAATTATTTGGAGACATGCTGATGAGCTTCCATGATTACAGCTAATTAATAACAGAGTACAATTTAAAGCTGAAAAGTCTCTCTGGCTTTCGCTATTGAAAAGTCAACCATAAATGAATGAGCTAAGGGTAGACTATCCATGGATAACATCTCCAAATTATCGATTATCCCAAAGCACAGGAGAAGAAACCGTGACCAGAAATGATAAGACATTTCTCTGGGCTCATTCCGTGAATGATTCTATAATTCAGTCCTAGAAGCAAGCCTGCAAGTCAAACTCTTGTAACAGAAACAAGGCCTCAGTTAGACCTTCCTAGGTGGCTTCTGAAATAAATCAAAGGCAAGTTCTCATGCAAAATCCTATTTGAAATGGAAATATCGATATCGGCATTTTGTCTAAACCCAGAAATGTGAAAATAGTGAAAGGGACACTCACCACTACATCAGTCCTCATTTTCCCAAAAGTCTTGATCAAGTGGGCATAATGATAATCTTCCATTTGTCGTAAAATAGCCGTCATGCAGGCCACAAAGTTTCCCTGTAAATGAATCAAAAGATAGAATTAGATGGGGAGAGAACAGTCCTCATAGGAAAAGTCAAAGTCAACCCAGGGTCTGGGATTGACCACGGTCAGGGAGAAGGGAAAGGGTGTGAGTGGGAAGACCTGAGTCCTACTGCCCCTTAAGGCTGACCAGTGTAAGGTATCCATCAGCCACTTCCAACCTCGGGATTTTTTTTTTTCCCCGAGGGGTAAGGCTATATTTTGTTTTTCCTAACTGCATTAAATGCTTCCAGATACAGGGCTGGTCAGCCTGGAAAAACAAGTTTTAAATATTTTTGCATTAAAGACAGGATGGAATCAGGGCACTTCTGTTTTGTGCTGTCTTAGAAACTGGCTGCCCCTATTGTCAGGCAAAATGTGTGTGCAGTCCCTCCTCTTGAGCCAGCAAAGAGGCCTTTTATTTCTCACAGTCGGCCCATATCCCCCCTTGGCCGATTAGGAGGCAATCACCACCAACTCCAGGATGAGTTATGGTCCAATTCTTCTCCTGGAGAAGAAGAGAGGAGGAATGCAGGGAGAGACGGGAATTTCTCATACCAGACAGAGCTGGGTGGAGGAAAAAAAGAAAGCAACAAACAAAATCAAGAATGCGGCAGGTAAGGGACCAACACGGCTGGCAACTGGAGGCAGCCAGTGTGTGCGTGGTCCAGGCTGCACACACCTTTGTTCACATGCCTTGAAGGGTATTTGCTTTGGTGGGTGGCTTGGAAGCCAAGCAGTTCTGTTGCCATTAACTGTAATTTCTCACTGCTAGGGTTTGTGCCTAACAACATTTCAAAGTCTTCCTTGCTCTTAAATATTTTCTTTTAAGCTAGAGACATTTTAAGGAACATAGAATATATATTTTCTCCCATTAAGCCAGTAAAGTTTCGTAAAATTATAGGATGCAAAATAATTTGAGATATGTCCCTGTTTTTCCTCTATTAAATGAGCTCCCAAATTGCATTATTGTCTAACTCTACTTTTACCAACAATATATTTGAATGCCTAAATGTCTTCTATGTTAATTTGGAATACAAGCTTTACAGTGAAATGTTAAAGTCCGATATCTTCTCCAACCCATTTTAAATCTGCAGTATACATATATGCTTCTAAATGAGACCTCAAAGGATGCATTACGCAAATTGAACAAATACAATAATGATGATATGGTATCTTCCATTTGCCCAGAAATGTAAATTATTTGTGAATGATGATAATTGCTGAGATTTAGATTCCAAGTTGGTGCTCAGGGAAAGAGCTAAATAACGCTTGTTTTACATTGGAGAAATGATTAGTAAAATGGCAAAATACCTATTTATGAATATGAACTTTCGAAATACGTAAATATTTGGCATCCCATTTGAGCTCAGGAGATGCTGCCTTTGAATCCTGCATACTCCTTAAGATGTCATCCTTCGGACAGCTATCTTACTAATAGCCATGTGGATCAAACACTGTACTGAGGTTGTTAGAACCGTGGCCACATTCAATCACATGGTAGATTTTCTTCTCGTTTCACCTTGTAGTCAGTGAGACTGAGGGTGAGAAGGCAGGAACCTAGAGGCTAACCTAATTTCTTTCCCTTCGGTTCTGATACACATTTTAATTCTTTCTTGAAGGAATCTGAAGCCACTGCTGATGATCCATTCAAGGTTGACATTCGCTTTCTCTCACTCTCGCAGTCACGAGAGCAAGTGGGAAGCAGACGAGGAAGGCCTCTATAGTCCTATGTCCCACTATTAGCCCTGATGCAGTTGCTATGACTCGAAGGCTTCCCTTGTGAGAGACAGAGCTTTTCCAGGGCAAGAAGAGGATGTATTGGCCTAGATGCACCTAGCAAGTGCTCAAAGCAACTTTCTGTAGGTCAAACCAGTTACACAATGGAGACTTACACATCAGAATGAATGAAATCACAAAGTCAGCTATTTATTGCAATGTAATATAAGCAATATACCAGTGGGCTTACTTAAAATATCAAGTTGAAAGCAGGGAGGTAGCTCACTTAGTATGATGGGTTAAGTGAACTCTCTGTCACAGAAACCAACAACTGAATACCACATGTTCTCACTCATAAGCCGGCCCTGATCACGGGTCACATGAGCAAAAAGGTGGAAACGGATGCTGAAAACTGCTGAAGGAGGGAAGGAGGAAAGGAGGGAGGAGGGTTGAGTGGCACACAACAACACATGGGGTCCCGGGTCCACCACCAAGGGGAGAGAGAGCCTGCCAGGAGCCCAAACTTTACCTGCATGCGGTTTACTTATCTAGGAAACCCTCACCTATACCCTCCACAACTAAACTAAACTAAGCTAGGATATGATAAGACAGATAAGTCGGAAGAAAAGCAAAACCCTTGAAGGGTCTTGAAATGCTGAGAGCATGAGCACAGAGTCACAGTTATGAGAAAAACCAGTGTACCCAGACTCAGCCCAGATGTCCAAATAGGTGGCACAGACATATTCGATTCAGAGGGCAGACTGACACGTCACGCTCAAACATTTGTGCCGGGAAAAGAATGGGAAAACTGACGTGACCCAGAAAATGGAAAAGTGAAGAAAACATAGTAATTTCCATAAAGCAAGTCCTGGAAACATGTAAACACAGAGCGTGAAGTCTGCTCTCTGCATGCGAATGTCACAGAGAAGGCAACCCAATGGCCCCTTGTTTAGTAACAATGGGGACTAATTACAGTAGGCCTAGGAAGGCCAGAAGGACAGGCAGTCACCATGAGTTAGAGGCGATGCTGCTGGGCATTGTGCATGACCTCTTGACTAAACTTAAGTGTTCTAGAAATAATTTGTACTGTTCAGTCCTTCCTTTCTTAGAGAAAGTAAGTCTTGCCATTTCCGTTCTTTTCTAAGTTGAAGCACAAACTCCATTAGAAAAGAGACAACATGCATGTTAAAATTCACAGAAATGCTTCCCTTTTCCTTTCTGCCCTTTGGGATGGAGTTCCAGCCCTGGGGACTCAGTATTTCCACAGGGAAAGTATTGCAGATGCCATGAAGTCTTTTGTCTCACAGGAACACAGCAGAACCCTGCATGGCGTATTTGTGGGCTTCAAAGGGTAGGTAAAGGGGGTAGTTAGGGAAGCTATTTGAAACCAGTCATATATTGGGGACAAAAATGAGGGAGAAGTGTGAAAAATTTTATTCTGCAAGCTCAGAAGAAAATTACTACGCTATGGTTTAATTAATTTATTTTTGATGGGTTGAGGAATCATAGGAAGCTTTTGTTTTTAAACAATGGGTAGCTTAGCAGGTAGGCTGGTGGCAAGCCATTGTGCAGAACTCTGTGGACTGGGCTCCTGCCCCAGCAGCTAAGTAAAAATAAATACATAAAAATAAGACACATTTCTTATAGCTTCAAAGCAATGCAAAATAGGAGCACAGAAGTCAGAATATACTTGCAGAAGATTTAGAAACCAGGACACTGAATGCCTCATAAACAAAAAATGCGAACCTCATTAGTAATCAAAGATGAAAATGAAATATCATTATTTGCCTGCCAAAATAGCAAAGAAGTATTTAAGTGATGATAATGTTAGCAAAGGTGCAGGGAATGAGGACTCTTATACGCTGTTGGTGGGAGGATAAATTGCTATAACCTTTTAAAAAAGTGATTTGGTGATAGTTTGAAAAGTCTTGAAAAAAAAATACTCATCTGCTTGGTAATTCTACTCCTAACTATCCTTCCTAAGGAAGTAATTCAAAATAGGAAATTTCATATCCAAAGATGTCCATTGCATTCCAGAAAATATCTAAATGTTCAACAGCAGGAAATTGTGGAAATAATATGATATTTTTGTAAGGTTACAAGGAAAAATACAGGATGACCAGTTAAATTACAATCTCAGATAAACAATAAAAATAAATATGTCCCAAATATTGCAATGAAAAAATTGCATAAGACATACATATACTAAAGAAAATTATTTGTTTACCTGAAATTCAAGTTGAACTAGGTGTCCTATATGTATTTGTTAAATCAAGCAATCATACCATAGTGTTATGATAAGATATTGTGCAACCATTGTCATTAAACATTAACCATGCAAATATAAAACATTTTTAATAACAGGAAAATATTTGAAGGCAAAAATGAGATAAATATATATACATACTTTAGCAATGGAAAGAATACACAGAACAGGAAAAAGAAAAAATGACTAGGAAAAAAGACACCAGATAGTCATCAGGGGAGGAAGAATAAACTCAGATTATTCTTTTTTTTTTTTTTTTTTTTTTGAGTTGGAGTCTCACTCTGTCGCCCAGGCTGGAGTGCAGTGGCCGCTCCCGGCCACCGCGGCCTCGACCTACTGGGCTCCGGCGATCCTTCCGCCTCAGCCTTCTGAGTAGCTGGAACTATAGGTGCGCGCTACCACACCCGACTAATTTTTTGATTTATTGTAGAGATGAGGTCTCGCCAAGTTGCCCAGGCGGGTCTCAAACCCACAGGCTCAGGCCATCTACTCACCTCGGCCTCCTAAAGGCACGGGATTACAGGCTGAGATTATTCTTATAAAAAGAAAATATATTAATAATTTAAAAGGTGGTCTGGCAAGAATAAGATCTCATCTGGCAGGAGTGACCGCCTCTCCCTGTCCCTCATCTAGACCCATTTCTAGGTCTCTTGTCCTCAAGAATCTTTCTCTCAGGGCTCCTCCTGTTGATGTGGACGTAGCTACTGCCTTGCTCGGTTCCTCAAGCCTTGGGATGGAACTTAAGTCCCAACTCTTGAGCCCTCCTAAAAGTACCCCGGTGCCCCAGTTTTAAATCTGTGTGGGCCCCTAGTGCTCTGGGCAAGTTGACAGAATGGAGGCCAGGTAGAACTGAGGACAGGTTGAAAAGAGGATAGAAAAAACCAAGCACACGCAGAACAGAAGAGAGAGAGGGAAGTGAGGGTAGACAGAAGGAAAGGCAGGCAGAACTGAGCACAGGGAGAACAGGGAATTAATTGGTGGTGGAGCAGGGAGCACTGCATGACACGTAAGTTGTATGTTAAATGTTACCATAGTATATGAAAACAAAAAGTTAACAAAAAGATAGACAGGCGAATGAAAACTTATGCTGAGATATACCTTTAAACAGTGCCTTTGTCAACCACGTCTAGCTGAAGGTTTGTATGTGAGTGTATGAATCAGAAGGGAAAATCTCAGGTGTTTTAATTCATAAAGTCTCGAAGGGTTATAAAGTTGTAATAAAGATGGACTTATTAGCCATGTGACTTTAACGGCCGGGTTTGAAGGAGCTCTTGGTAATTCCATCAACCAGGCAAGAACTGACGCATTTGATCCTGGAGCTCACACTTTGTAAGGAGCACAGATCTGCTCTCTGGGACACAAGGCACAGGCAGAAGTTTCAACATTCTTCGGAATTCTCTAACTCCTAAGGGATCTTTGGGCAGCCGGAAACCTCCAGAGACGCCAAGTGTGAAGGGCAGGAACTTGGTTTGAATACAAGAACTGCCATGATTGAATCCAAACTGCACTTCTTAATTTCGAGGGCGGTCTTAAAAACATTAACCATGTTTTCACCAAGGCAAGTTCTTTGAAGAAGTACACTCAATTAAATGTGTAGATTTCAAATATATTCATGAAAATAAACCTGCCTCACCATCGTCATTTAAAATTAAAGAAAAAGGAATCATCTGGTAAACGTTTAAATATATTACTAATAAAAAAAATTGACATAGGCCAGGTGTGGCGGCTCACGCCTGTAATCTCAGCACTGGATCAATTTTACTCAGCATTAATAAAGGAGACCAGAATAAACAAGCCAACAAAAACAGAACTCAGAGGAAAGAAAGAAAATTCAGAAAATATAACAGAATGCAAAGAACTATAAGCATTATCCTAAGGTAGATATGAGATTCTATCCATGAAAGAAGAACATCACATTATAAAAAGAAGGAGTCAAGGTGGAGAAAGGATTCTGGAATATTTTAAATGGTGGCAGAAATAAGCACTATAATAAAAGTGTTGGGAGATACAATGATGACATCTTCAAAGAGTAGAACAAAATCACAAACACACAAATAGGAGGAGTGGGAGAGGAAAGATACTTGGGGGAGTGACGAAAAGAAAGAATAAGAAAATCAGAGAATCCATTCAAGAGAGTCACTATCTAATCAACAAAAATTCCAGAACACAGAAAATGAAAGATAAAAGTTGTTTTTACAAAATGATGGGAAGTCTACTCTAAGAACTATTAGAACTAATAAATAAGTTCAGCAGGTGGCAGGATACAGAGTTGAAAAACAAAAGTCGATTGTCTTTGTAGGCAATGGCAATGAACAATCCAAAACTGAAATTCACAAAATAATCCTAATTACTAAATCGTCAAAAGAACAGGAATATTTAAGGAAAAAGTATAGTATTGTACACAGAATAATATTAATATTGAAAATATTGTTAAAAGAAACTAAAGAGAACTTAATTAAATGGAAAGACACCCCATGATCATGGATTAATAGACTTAATATTGTTGAGATGGCAATGCTCCCCAAATTCATCTACAAATAACAAATGAACAAAACGAAGTCCAGCTGACTTCTTTGCAGAAATTGACAAGCCAGTCACAGAAGATTACATATTGCACGACTGTACTTTGTGGTAACAGTTAAACAACTCTGTGGATATACTAAAAACCATTAAATGATCCACCTTAAACAAATGAATTCCATGCCAAATGAATTATATCTCAAGAAAATCATTAATTAATAGTTTTTAAAAATAAAAACCGGCTAATTAACTGATGCATACCCAGAATGAAAGCATCCACTGAGAGCCAGCACTACCGAAACTCATTGCTGTGGATTTTAGAATAGCAGAGGTAGAACAATGATTCTAAAACACTTGAGAGAAAAATAAGAAAAGCTAAAAGAGTTGCCACTGTGGCCTGGGAATTGAAAATGGAGGAGATAGTACAGAGGCAGGTGATTTTCAGGACAAGTCAAACGATTTGCCCTTATAAGCCATGTAACATATTACTCAGATTTAAAATAAAAATATGCTTGAAAAAATCCTTCCAAACTCCGTAATCTCGGTAACGTTGTTCTTTCGCTTTACATCTGTTGAAATAAAAATATTACAACTTTTCCCTTTTGTTTTGATTTCCTCACTTAGGTGTTTTCATACCATGTGGAATTTCTCTAAAGCGACCTCAAAATCCTTTTAGGACTGGGTAAGGGGAAAGGAGAGAATGGGAAGGAATGATACTTCAAGAAAGAACAATATTATAAAATGAAGGCAGGGAAGATAGTGTACCATGCTCCATACATTAAAAGGCACAGGAGGCACTGTTGGGCCTTTCAAAGGTATACCGTGCTTCATTAATTAAATATTTGATCGAGCATAAGACATAACAAAAAGGCTAAATTGGGTACTTTTGCTAAAATTAAGGTTCATGGAAAAATGTGTGTTTACTCATCATTTCAACTTATAATACCTTTCTCATATACACAACTCACAGTGAAATTAAGGACTTCGTTTTGTTCATTTTTTCATCTGAAGATAAATTCAGTCTCATGATGCCTTTTCCAATACACGGTTAATTTTTACTCATTTTTTTCCCCAAATACTGTGGTTTCCTTATTTTATAAAGAAAGACTGAGTGAGAAAGTTTTGTTAAAAAAAAAAGAACTACACAAAACAGAAAATAGTGCAGTTGATAACATACGTTAACGTCAACTATTTGCTATTTTGAACTACTAGCAACAAAATTAAACCTATCTTAAATTACAATTGAGTACATGGGTGAATAAATAGAGTACTTATATCATGTCAAACACCATAGGGAAAGAAATATAATTTTAAAAACAAAATCAATTTCAATTTTACAGTGGCAGTAATTGTAGAAAGGTGTTTTTTGGACAAATATACCAATAGGGAATATCTGGATCTTAAGTTACACATAACAATTATTTGCTATTTATTCAATAAAATAATTTAAACACATATTCACATTTGTTATGAAGAATACAAATAAATTACAATCAAATTTTACATAAAGAAATTACACTTTATGGTATAATGACAAATATTCATTTTGTAAGCAACTTCCTAATATAATTTATTTGATACTAAAATATGACAGTAAAGCAGAATATTTTATGTTAATTTTATAAACCCAATAAATCAGGTAATATTAGAGCCTTAGAAAATTTAGTATTTTCCAAGTCTTATTGCATGATATAGAGTATCTGTAAACACATTATAATAGAAACACGAGTAATTCAGTCTTAATAAAGCCTTACTACTGAAGAGAAGATCAATATATCTATATATTTTTGAAATTGACTTCTGTCCATAAAGGACACTATTAATATCATAGTTGTAAGAAAGCTGTAACTCTTTCTTAGGTAAAATAAAATGCCTCTATATGAATCATAAAAATAAATTGTGTTCAATTTTATGCACATTGGTTGAATGATGTAATGAGGAGGAATTATGTCATAAACCAAGTGTTAAAAAATTAATGAATCCTAAGTAGGATAAAAGATGATTTGAAATAGGAGATTATTGTATAATAGGAACACAGATAATATTATAAGGTATTTCTCACAAAATACTTACTTATACATATATAAATAATGCTTATAAATATATAATATATAAATGTATATATCTACAACATCTGGTTATGTGCTGAAACACTGCACATCACAAGGAAATCATACAATAGCTTGTCTGCTTACAACTACATAAGCTACCAAGGTAATTTTAGCAATAAATACCTTAATGTTAATTTTCAAAATTGCAGCCGGGCTCGGTGGCTCAGCGTGTAATCCCGCGCCTTTAGGAGGCTGAGGTGAGTGGATTGCCTGAGCCCGCGGGTTCGAGACCCACCTGGGCAACTTGGCGAGACCTCATCTCTACAATAAATCAAAAAATTAGCCGGGCGTGGTAGCGCTCGCCTGTAGTTCCAGCTACTTGGAAGGCTGAGGCGGAAGGATCGCCGGAGCCCAGCAGGTCGAGGCTGCGGTGGCCGGGAGCCGCCACTGCACTCCAGTCTGGGTGACGGAGTGAGACTCCAACTCAAAAAAAAAAAAAAAAAAAATTTTTCAAAATTGCTAAGTAGGGTGGAGAGTAACTCAATTTGTGGGTACCCAAAAGAAATGCTGCAGGAGCAAAGTACCTATCTATAGGGTATAAGAAAGCCTAAAGCAGGAAGCATATCCCACTGGGGCTCCACTTCCATCTTGTCTCACTTTCCACACATGCCTGAAAAATCTGGAAGCTTCCTGAAATGGGTCCTCTTGAAATATGCTACAAGAAACCAGGGATAAGGCTAAAGAGATAATAAGCTTCAAAACAGTGAAGAGTATTACCAAGTGCAACATTCAACATTTAACGAGTGTTCAGTGTGTTGACAGCACTGAGTTTCTGGGGGTAGGTCAGCAGGTGACAAAAACGGCCCAGCCCAAGATGATCACAGTAGGAGCCTGGGTCATGACTATCTCCCAAACGAACGAGGCCATGTCAAAAGGGACACAGGAGGGGGCTTGAGGAGGCTCCCTGGACACATGTGGGACAGTTGGGACAAGCTGAGTATCAAAATGGACAACAGCAAAAGAATGTAACATATTGAATGAGGAAAAAAGCCATATGGGTTGGGGGATACAAGTTGATCTCTACAGAAGACTGCAAGATGAAAACCCTACAAGGAAGGAGAGAATTTGAAAAACTCCAGTTTTAACCCCTAAAGAAATGGTTGATCCAAGAATGAATCCTCATGGGTACTGAAACCACTGGGTAAGAGGACATTAACTCAATCTGAAAGTGTCATCTCACAGATTCTACCTAATTTTAGTCTGGGACTCCAGGTGAGATAGAATGCTAAGCACACATGACCACGTAGGTAACATCTTTTGCCAAAAATGTTCAATCGTGAGGAAACGAATAGACAAATCCAGATCATGCAGATTTTGACAAGACAACTGGCCTGGAGTCTCAAACAACAAAAAATCAATGGGGAAATGTTATAGGAAGTAGATATTATATTATATTAGGGAATCATTGTTAATATTTGTAGATGTTATAATATGATTATGGCTATATAACAAGGTTATTCTTAGGAGATACATGAAACAATTAGGGATGATGTGTCATGGTGTCTGTGACCAATTTTTGGTCTGACAAAAAAACAAGTTTACTTGACACATGCACACAAACACATATGGAGATAGGGCAGGGATAATCCAGATGGGAGAAATTAAATTAATATGCAGTGAATCTGGTTGGTGGGTATGTAGATTTTACTATAAATTGACTCAATATTTCTGAACATATGAAATATTTAAAAATAAAAAGCCAAAGGAAAACAACTTCTACCCACTTCTAGTGAGAACTCATTCATGACAACAATTAATTAAGATACAATGTAACAAATATTATAAAAGGGAGTTATTACAGACTGCCAGGGAATTCTAAAAAGGAAGTATTTCTTTTCCAGAGGAATTATTACTGAATATGATAACAGAACTAGAAGCAATGATTTAAGTATTTTAACCCAAACACTTGGGCAAGGGGGAATAGTAATGAGATTTAAGCAGCAGGAATATTGACTCAGGAAAATATCTGAGGAACTAAAATATAACTACAGGGCTTAGCTGTTTTTAACCTTCGTCTTGAATACACACATGGCCGAGACACACATGAAAACATGTCTATGCCACCAATCAAAAGGAGCAGGGAAATTAAAACACACCGAAATACCACCATATACCTAGTAAATGGCTAAAATTAAAAAGAAAAAAAAAAAAAAGCAAGAAGATGCAAAGCAAAGGAAACTCATCTACATTGTTGGTCAAAAGGCAAAATGGTGCCACCCTTTTGGAAAACAGTTTGGCAATTTCACATTCAGCTAATTATATACTCACCACATGACCCAAATATCTTGCTAAGTATGTTTCCAAGAGAAGTGAAAAGAGATGCCCATACAGACCTCTATACAAATATTTATAACCATTTTTATTCATCGTTGTCAAACATGGGAGACACTCCAAACATCCACTACCTACTAAATTGACAACGAAACTGTGGTACATCCATATGATGGAATGCTACTCAGCAACAAAAAGAAACAAAATACTGATAAATCACCATGAAAGAATTTCCAACACAGTGCGCTAAGTGAAAGCAGCCAGACACAAAAGGCTATATGAAGCCTTTCTTAGGTTGTTCTGGAAAAGGCAGACATAAATGACTATAGAGGGACATGAAAAACAGTTTTAGAGGAATGGAAATATTCTAAATCTTGTATTTGGTGGTGGCTACATAATTGTACACGTCTGTTCAAAACTCAGAACTAAAAAAGAATGGATCGTACTGTATGACCTTAAAAATATACAAAGAGAACTTCTGGCAAGATGGCGATGGGACAGGTTGGACTGTGAGAGTCTCTGCAAAAGCGAGTGTCCATAAAGACTCTCTGGTGAGTAGGCATGTGGTGGTGGGTGAGTGAAAGCCCATCTGAGGGGAGACTCAGGTTCATGCACCCTGGGCTCCACTCCAGAGGTGACTGCAACCCCCCACTGCCCTGAGTTTAGAGCCACCAGCGCATAGGATAGGATCGTCTGCTGTTCTCGGGACTCTACTGAGAAAAGCCTGCTGAATAGAGCTGATTCTCATCATTGGGTGAATGATTGACACCATTACCTGTGATGACAAGGCAGGTGGAGCCCTGATCAAATCCAGGGAGAGAAGATGGGGAGAGCTGGAGAAGAGACCCACCCCCAGTGAGGAAACACTGACCCTAGCCATTTTCTCGGTCCTGGGACCAGGCAGAGACCTGCACTGCCCCACTCAGCACCACCCAGATTCCAACTTGGGACCTAAGGTAATCACATCAAACTCGGAGAGACAGAAGTCACTACCCCATGCTGGATTATACACAGACACTTCAGATCTGAGTGGGAGACTTGACAGGCAGCAAGACCGATAAATTCAGGTCTGATCTACCCTCCTCCCACAGTAGGCCTGGGGCATCTGACCCGTATTGAGAGGAACCCTATCAGCCTGCCCTGAGAGAAGAAGGGAGGGGCTAGATATCAGTGATGAAAGGAAGGTGAACTTACAGAAACAACCTCAGAGTGAGTTTTTCTTTTTTCTTTCTTTCTTTCTTTTTTTTTTTTTTGGCAGTTTGTTTTGCTCATTTTTGGGTTTTTTTATGTTTTAGTTTATTTTTAGGTCTTTTTGTTTTTGATAATGCTTTAGTACTTGCTTTGTTTCTGTTATGTTAGTGTTGTTTTTTAGACTTAGTGTTTGTGTATGGGTATTTTTTGAGGGAGAGTACATGAATAGGGGGTTTTTGTTGGCTTGTGTGTTTGTATGATTGCCTGTATGTTCTACTTTTTTTACTCTTTTCTTCATTTGTGTAGATTTTCCTCCCCTCCTTTTTTTTTTTTTTTTTAACCTCTTCTTTAATTTTTTTGTTCAGGGATGGGGTGGTAGCTTTTACTTCTGTTTGCTCAATCTCCTATTCTTCCTCTGGCTTTGTTCAATTCTAAAGCTAGACTTTGGGTTGAGGGCTGTACTTTTGCAGTTTTGAGATTTAATTGAGGAAGGAGCTATTTTTCAGAATCTCTCTGCAGATCCCAGTATCCAATGACAGATGTAAGGGCACCCTGGAACACAATTTCCTTTGCCTTACAATCTGTCTATGATGTGGGGGTTAGGATTGCTTCCTGAAACAAAAGAAGGTTAAAAAAATAATAATAATGGAAGGGGGTGGTCAAGAGGAAGTTGGAGAGGAGAGTAGGAGGGAAAACTGACAGACCTACCAACTAATGAATGAAAAGAGACACAAAGTCAGAAAAGAGTAAAAAACGAACAAACAAAATTTCCTAAAGCATACTGGCAATTACACAGAGGCAATCCAATAAAATTATGCCTTATGATGTGATGCTCCCCAACATAAACAGGTAGTCTATATCAAAAAGCAAACAAAAGTGAACAAAACAAAAAGTCAAAACCAAAAAATAAAGAATCAAAGTAAGAATCCAGAGTAGCTCTGGGGTCTTTCCTGAGTGTCTAAAGTCTCTTCAGCTTTGAAAGCCCCTCCCCTTTGCTTTCATTGCAGACAGATAAGGTTACGTATAGCTTGGGTCAGCTCCCTTGGCTTGCTGCCTGACAGGTATGCCACACAGAACTGAGTTGTCTGTGTCTGATTCAGTGTAGGGATGGGCTTCTGTCTCCTGTTTTGGTGAGGCTACCTTAGAAAACAAGGTGGAGCCTGCATGGAGATGGGTGGAGCAATGCAAACCTCTGCCTGAAAAATGATTGTGGTGGGTGGCTCTTTTGTCGATCCTCTCTCTCTACTCGTCTAGGGCTCCAGTTGATCAGCTATGATGGGTGATGATGGTGTGTGTCCAGCATCAGGCACTGGGAACCAGCAAGATAGCTGTGCGCTGCAGTTTGGTGTGTCACGAGAGCTTGTGTGGAGGAGGGATCCGGGAATTTCCCAGGGCCAGACTGAGAGCCGCAGCATCAGCAGCTGTTCAACACCTGGTAGCAACCACAGTAGTCACAGCAGTAATCTCTTGCAGTGGTCATAGTGTGAGGGAGGCAGTTTGTTACATGGGACTGATATAGCAGCCAACCCCTGTAGGTGGCAACTGCGGAAGCACATGGAACTGCCTTCAGGTGCCACTTTTTGTGGAGATCTTCACAGTTCAACTTGTCCCATTGCCATCTTGCCGAGCATCCTTCATGTTATTTTGGTAATCTTTGGCAAATAAATATAGTTTTAAGACTAATAAAAAATAAAAGTATTTTTGAAATTTTTAGCTTACATTTTTCTCTGGGTCTACTAATTAAAGAAATTTTACATTTGCTTGTGCAAGACATTTTAAAAAACCAGGATTTGGCATGAGTTATAAAACTGGAAACCTAACCAAGACCAGAATAATCTTTATTTATAAACAATTTTTAAACAGGAAAACTGATTTGAGATTCTTGGTTCAATAAAAACAGTTGACTCTTCTGAGTCATTGGCAAACTACCCATGTATTTAACTTTAATGTTTTTACTTAAGTAACACCTGATATTCAGAAGTTTTTGAAATAACTGACCAGGAGATACTTAA
>CAUYQG010252770.1:0-26343 GCA_963574415.1 Tarsius wallacei
ATGCATATATAACATCTAAAGGCCAACTTAAATCCTAATAGCTTTCTTAGTCTAGGCTAATTTGCACAAATCCTAGCCACTATGCTGAGGTATTTACTGCATGATTACTGTGGCGACGCCTAACAGACACAACTCAGACCGGTTTTAAGGAATGTGGTTCAGCCCAGAAGTCACACTGGGTTTTCTAAATTAACACGACATTTAATTCATAAGACAATGTCCTACGTAGTCATTAACCTAAAATTACTAAGCTTAAATAATCCTTAATATTAAGACTGCCTATCCTGTAATTCTTTTTAAGTATATTGTGTAAATTTGACTTGATTCTATAAGGCCAAGAAACCTACACTAATTATAGCTAAAACTGGCTTTTAGAGGAATGCGGCCAGTCCAGAGTATGGGTTGGGTCCTTAAGAATGCAGCCCCAGCCCAAAGTAGAGAGTGGGCCACTTCTCGGAACGACTGATTACAATCTCCTAACAAAATGGCTACTCTAAAATCTTATATTCTCTATATCTATACTAAACTCAAACCTATGATTCTAATACAAAAAGGCTTGTAATATGTGAGGCTCTCGAAAGTGACCTGAGTTGGAATTATACTTATGTAATGGCCAGGACTGCAGTCTGTGAGAAACAGAAACAGTGAGCTTTCACATTTAACCATGCCTGCTGTAGTTTCAGAGCCCCATGTTTAGATCATCAGAGTTGTTTCTGGTAAAATATGCTAAATATTAGAGGGGAAGGTAATGGCGTCAACAGCTCTCGAACACGTCCTAGTGGTCTCGAGGTCCTCGGCCCTCCCTGATTTCTAAGGTTCAGTGAGCCTCCGTGGCCGGCTACCAATAACGTGAGAGCTGGGCGTTAAAAAGAGCCTGGCGCCGACCTCCTCACTCTCTTACTCCTGCTCGCGCTACGGGACATGCTGGCCCCCCTCCGCCTTCCACCACGAGTAAAGGCTTCCTGAGGCCTCACCAGAGGCAGACGCTGGCGCCAGGCTTCTTGTACAGCAGCATGTAGAACTGTGAGCCAAGGACACCTCCTTGTTTGCAAATCACCCAGCCTCAGGGATTTCTTTATAGCAACACAAAACAGGGTAATCCAAGGTAGAAACGGCCCAAAGGTCCATCAGTGGAGGAACGAACAACCCTAATCTGGTATACCCGTATAATGGAGCATCGTTCAGCCATAAGAGGGAATGAAGTGCTGACACTGCTACAATGTACGCCAAGTGAACAAAACAAGCCAAGTGAGGGCAGACACGAAAGGTCACACACAGTGTGATTCCATTCATGTGAAATATCCGGAGTAGGTAAGAATGCACACGGCTGGTTGCCAGGGACTGCGGGTGTAGGGGGATGGGCAGAAACTGCTTAAAGGGTGACGGATTTTACTTTGCAGCGGTGGAAATATTTTAGAACGAGACAGGGGTGGTGGCCGCACAACACTGTGAAGGTATTTAATGCTACTTTAAGATGGTTAACTTATGTCACATTAATTTCACCCCAACAAATTGGATGTTTTAAAGAAGATTCTGCAAAGGAAGGAAATGAATACTTTCTGACACATGTTCCAAATAACATCTGTTCTGCACAAACCACTGCATTCTAAGAAAAGTGTTAAGTGACAGTGAGAAGACTTCCGGGCAGTAGTTAAACTCGAGAGCTCCGCAGCCAGACTCAACCCCGTCCTGACTCGCTCACTCTGTGACATAAGGCAAGACATTTCATACCACAAGTACTTGCCTTCTCTTTTGTAAAATGACCTCGCCAGGGGGCTGTGAGGATTCCATGAAGCTATCCAGTGCAATTCCGCAGAGCTTGGCACACGGTAAGTTTTAGCTCAATCTATTCTTAGTAATTTTTTTTCTCCCTCAAATGGCTAAGTTGTCCATTTTACAAAGCCCAGTCAAAATACTTTTATCTTTCGGATCAATTCAAAGCAAGCTGACTGACTAGATGTCCCCAGGACTCGTCCGCCTCATAAGTGCCAGAACAATGAAAAATCAACCACATTTTAATGAAAATAACTGAGGAAGAGTGCTAGAGGCATCAGAGGAAAAACAGGAACCCCGATGAACACAGAAACAGAGAACAGCCCCATAGAGAGTGAAAGCACACACTGGGCCTCTGCCACCACATACCCCAACTGAGATCAGCTGGAACCAAACGGAATGTCTCCCTGTAGCAAGGAGGTCAGTGAGAGGATCCCAGCATCCCTCACCAACACCTTGGACACCTACAGACTGCACCACTGGGGTCCCTTGCGGTCTTCACAGGCACTAAGCCCAGCTGAGGCAGCTGTCTGAAGTCCACACAGCTGAGCGCCCCTGAGAGACAAGCCAACACTGCGCTCCTACCATGGCCCATGTGGCTACCGCGCTACACCATCTTGGAATTGGAGCCACGGCTGGAGTGCGTCCTGTTCTAGGGGCAAGTAGCCACAGGGCCCCTTCATCCCTGAAGCTAAGCCACCACCAAACCACCCCAGCCAGGGGGCCTGATGTCCCCATGGCAAATCGCAAACAGCTGGCACACCATTTCCCGAGGGACCAAGTACAGGTGGAGCTGGTCATTCGCCCCTCCCTTAGCTAGAGCTGAAGCTGTACCCTGCCACCTAGGAAAACACTCCCCTGGCTGCTCAGAGCACTCGTGTTCCGCAGGCCTGAGCTAAAGCAGCGCACCACACCCCGGCAAATTGGTGCCAAGCTGAGAAGCTGCACACTCCAGAGCTAAGCTGACACAGTACCCACATTTCAGGGAAACAGACCAGTGGCTGAGCTGTGACACCCCACCCTTCAGGACAGCAACTCTAGGACCCTGTTTCCCTGGAGCCGAACTAGCGCCCTAGAGTCTGTGCTGCTGAGACACCCTTCTTCCTGGGAAGTAAAGCCATCACAGTGCTGTTTCCTGTTCCCACAGGACCTAAGCAATAGCTGTGCTCCGCCATTCGGGGGTACTTGCTGCCACCGCACCTGGCTTCAGAGTCTGGGATACTGCTGAGCCCCATCAACCCAGGGTCTTTGGTCACTACTCTGTGGTGCCAAATTCCCCAGGACCCATGTTGTCACTGACTCCTATTGGCTCAGATTCCCTAACTGCAGCAGTACACTGCTCCCTGGGACCACCCAGACCTTCTTTCCGAGTTTGGCCAGGGCTATGCCCGTCTCTCAGAAGAATCACAGTAACAACCCAGCCCCCTGGGCTCAACTGCTAGGGGGTGCCTCCGAGTCACAGATCCTGGCTCTTTGGGCAACCTACATCTAATGCTGCCACGGAGAGCAAGCATGCACCCCAAGATCCAGGGGCCACCATAGGTTCACAAGACCCCGAGCCTAGGACCCCAGGCCCACAGCCACTCCCAGCACCTGCCCCTGGAGCCCAACACCACTGCAGGAGCTTGTAGGCCATGTCAGGCCTGTCACCAAAGGGGATATCCTCAGCTGAATCTCTCCAAGGCAGGCAAAATGAGACGAGGAGGACCCCAAAGGCTCTTGACACTGAGGATAGTAACAACCTATGCTGCTGCCTCTGTCACAGACTTCTACAGCCTAGACCACTGAGGCACCCACAGTTATCGCTGATGTGGAATGCAGCTGAAGAAGCTGCACCAAGACCATACCACTGCACCTATCTGGAAACGAAGTCACCACAGCCTCCTAACTGGCACACTGAAGCCTAATTGCAGGGGGAAGCCTTTCTCCACAAAAGTCGCTCTAGAACGTGCAGAAGAGGTGACTGTTCCACCAGATATACAGACATCAACCTAGGGACACAAGGAAAATGAAGCATTGAGAACACACTCACACACACACAAAAAAAAAAAAAAGAAAAAAGAGAATACATGACACCATCAGAAAAACATAACTCTCTAGTAACAGACCCCAGTGAAAAGGACATTTAAAAAATTGTTGGGAAAGGAATGAAAAATAATGATCTTAAGGAGACACATTGAGATATAAGAAAACACAGATAGATAATTCAATAAAATCAAGAAAACAATTCACCATGAGACAGAAATCATAAACAAGAACCAAACAGAAATCCTGCAGCTGAATAATTCAATGAGTGGAATAAAACACAACAGAGAGCTTCAACAGGAAAGCTGATTAAGTAGAAGAAAGAATCTTTGAACTTGAAAATAGGTCATTTGAAATTACCCATTCAGAGAAAAAAAAAAAAGAGAAATAGTGAAGAAAGCCTACAAGACTTATAAAAGACTATTAAGTGAGCAAATATTTGTATTATGGTATTTCCAGAAGGAGAAGAGAAGGAAAAAGGTATAGAAAACCTATTAAATGAAATAATAGTTGAAAAATTCTCAAGTCTGGGGACAAACATGACATGGGCATCCAGATCCAGGAAGCTAAAAGGTGCCCAAGAAGATTCAATCCTAAAAGGTCCTCCCCAAGGTACATTACAGTCAAGCTGTCGAAAGTCAGAGACAAAGAATTCAAAAAACAGCAAGAGAAAAATATCAAGTCACACATAAGGGAATCGCACAGAAATCTTATAGGCCTAGAAAAAAATGGGATGCTATATACTCAAAGTGCTAAAAGAAAAAAGATCCTGGCCAAGAATACTATACCAAGCAAAGCAAATTCAGAAATGAGTGAGAAATAAAGTATTTCCCAGACAAGCGAAAAGTGAGGAGATGATTCATCACCACTAGACCAGCCTCACAAGAACTGTTCAAGGAGCTCTTACATCTGGAAGTGAAAAGATGGTACCCACTAACATGAAAATACACAGAGGCATATAACTCACGGATAGAGTAGGCACACAAAGGAAGAGAAGGGATCAAACCATGTAACTGCAGGAAGTCACCAAACTGCAATGACAAACAACGAAAGAGGAATGAAAGAACAGATAGACAAAACAACTAAAAAAATTAGCAAAATGACAGGAGTAAGTCCTTATCTATCAGTAATAGCCTTTAAGGTAAATGGATTAAATTCCCCACATAAAAGATAAAAGCTGGCTGAATGGATTTTAAAAATGACCCAATTATGTGCTGCCTACAGGTAACTAACTTCACCCATAAAGATACCTATAGACTGAAAATGAAGGGATGGCAAAAGATATTCCATGCAAACCAAAACCAAAAGCAAGCAGGCATAGCTGTATTTATTTATGATTAAATAGTTTCAAGTAAAAAAATCTAAAGGATAAAGAGATCAATTCAGTGAGAGATAGAACAATTGTGAATACACAGGCACCCATGCAACACCAGAGCACCCAGATATATAAAGCAAATATTATTAGATCTAAAGGGTGAGGTAGACTCCAAAATAATAATATTTGGGGATTTCAACAGCCCAGCCTCTGTATTGAACAGATCATCTAGACCAAAAAAAGTCAACAAAGAAACACTGAATCTCAACTGTACTGTAGACCAAACAGACCTAACAGATATTTACAGAATATCTCATCCAATAGCCTCAGAATGCACACTCTTTTCATGAGCACATGGAACATTCTCCAGAACAGACCACACGTTAGCCCACAAGACAAGTCTCAACAAATGTAAAAGAACTGAAATCATAGCAAGTAACTTTTCTGACCACAGTAAAACTAGAAATCAATATCAAGAGGAACTTTCAAAACTGGACACGTACATTAAAATTAACCTGCATGCTCCTAAACAACCAGTGAGTCAATAAAAAAATTAGAGAGTTTAAAAGTTCTTAAAACAAGTGAAAGTAGAAACACAACATACCCAAGTCTATAGAATACAGCAAGAATAGTATAGCCATAAATGCCCACATTCCCAAAGTAGGAAGATTTCAAGTAAACAACCTCACAATACATCTCAAGGAACTAGAAAAGCAAAAACAAACCAGATCCTAAATTGGCAGGAAAAATAAATAATAAAGACCAGAACAGACATAAACAACATTGAGACTAAAAAAATACAGAAGATCAACAAAATGAAAAGTTGGTTTTTTGAAAAGGCAAACAAGAATGACAAGCCAGTAGCTAACCAATGAACAAACAACCAATTAAATTAATAATCCAAATAAATAAAACTAGAAAAGACATATTGACCAATGGAAAACAAAAGGGAACCCCAAAATAAAGTCATATATTATATTTACAGTCAATTGATTTTTGACAAAGGAACCAAGAATATTCATTGGAGGAAGAAACAGTCTTTTCAACAAATGGCGATGGAAAAATTGAATAGCCGCATGCAGAAAAATGAAACTAGGCCCCATCTCTCACTACATTCCAAAACCAACTTAAAAAAAATGAATTAAAGACTTAAATATAAAACCCCAAACTATAAAACAACTAGAAGAAAACATGAGGAAAATCTTCGGGACATTGATCTGGGCAAAGTCTTCATGATTATGACCTCAAAAGCGCAGGTAGAAATAGAAAAATGGGATTATATGAAGCTAAAAGGCTTCTGTACACAAAGGAAACAACCAACAGAGGGAAGAGAAAACTTGCAGGATGGGAGAAACTACTTACAAACCATTCACCAGACAAGGGATTAATATACAGGATGTACAAGGAACTTAACAATATCCACACCAAGATGATCTCTAAAATGATCGGGGCACTTAAGATTATGATCATTGCAGCATCGTTTGTAATAGCAGTACACCAACCAATAAAAAGGTAACAGTTTAAAACTAAAAAATAAAATCCAATTGTCCCTCATCAAGATAAATAATTTAAAATGTCATGAAATATTCAACCAATATAACTAAAGAGTAGTAAATACACGAGGGACTCAAAAAAACTCGGAATTATTATTTTTTTTTTGGAGGGCAGGCCCCTTGTAGTAGTACACTCTGAATTTGTTCCTCCCTATCAAATGGTCCATCTCAGTTTTTATCTGGAAGTTCTGAGAAGTCTGCATCACGGTTTGTGGAAGAAACGTACTGAGTTGCGGCAAACAGGTGACTGGTTCTTCCACCACGACAACATACCTGCCCATACCACGCTGAGTGTTCAGCAGTTTTCGGCTAAAAACAGCCCCATTCCCCACCCTCCCTATTACCCGATCTCACCCTGAGTGACTTTGTTTCTCCAGATGAAAAAAGTCCTCCAAGGAAACCGTTTTTCCGATGTAGAAGAGGTGAAACCAAAAAACGGCAGAAGCACTCCCAAGGCATCAAAATCGACGAGTTCAAAAACTATTTTGAGCTGTAGAAAAAGTGTCTTGATGGGTGTATTGCATCAAATAAAGAGTTCTTTGAAAGTGAATGAAGTTTAAATGTGTAAGAATACACAGTTTTTTATAAATTCTGGGGTTTTTTGGATCCCTTCTCATACAATCTCCCAGACAACATGGATGAGTCTAGCAACATGTAGCTCTGATCAAAAAGATAATAGCTTTATTCAGCAAATTCCAGTGAAAGCCTTTTTAAAGTTCAAAGCCATATAAAAAGAAACAACAAATTATTTAGCAGATGATTAAACCAAAATTCAATTTAGTGGTTACCACTAGCTGGGGAGCAAGAGGGTGACCAGGGGGGCACACGGAGGATTCTAATTCAACAGAATGTTTTATTTCTTAAGCTAACTTGGGTATTAGTTTATCATTCTCTAAAATAATACTTATTTTTATACTTTTGTGAGAATTACATGTGAATTTTTACAACACAACATTTATACAGAAACAATATGGACTGTACCCAAGACTGTACCTGGAACCTGATCTTTTATTATTTCTGATACTGATTTATTATCATTCTTGCTAAGGATATAATAAGTACTAGTTAATTTCAAGGCAGAACCGGGCTCGGTGGCTCAGCCTGTAATCCCGAGCCTTGGGAGGCTGAAGTAAATGGATTGCCTGAGCCCGCGGGTTCGAGACCCGCCTGGGCAACTTGGCGAGACCTCATCTCTACAATAATCAAAAAAAATTAGCCGGGCGTGGTAGCGTGCGCCTGTAGTTCCAGCTACTCGGAAGGCTGAGGCGGAAGGATCGCCGGAGCCCAGCAGGTCGAGGCTGCGATGGCTGGGAGCGGTCACTGCACTCCAGTCTGGGCGACAGAGTGAGACTCCAACTCAAAAAAAATTAAAAAAAATTTTTCAAGGCAGAAAAAGGAGTAGTGACCATGAGTAACAGTTTTTAAAAGTGGGCCAAAGGCACGGTTCTTCCCTCCAAGAGGCATGTACAGTATCTCCACCTCCACCACGTCCACTCGGCCTCCTTCCTTACCTTGGCTTGCTTGCACTTGGCCTTGGAATTCAGTTTTGCCTCTGCAGTCACTCCCTCCTAGCATTTGGTTCTAGCTGCAAGTCTTGGCTTTCAGACTTTATTCAATCCACTTTTCAGCCTATTCGTGAGTCACCCTTGCCTGTGGACAGTGGGCATTCCCGGGCACAGGGAATGATAAATTAAACCAAGAAAACCCCTATGAAAAAAGTCCTAACGGACCTGACAGGGCTGCGCTCCAAATCCACCTGTCCTACTAGGGGCAGCCTAAGACGATGTAACGAGACCCTCATCTGGGACAGTATTTCTCAAAGTGTTGCCGAGGTCAGAATCACCCGGGGTACTTATTAAAAATGCAGATCACTGGGCTCACCTATCAGAGTAACAGTCTCTAAGAAAAGGGCCCAGGAATCCACACTCTGAAAAACACCCATGTGATGGTTCTGGTGCTCTTTGAATTCCCTGTAACATTGGTATCACTGAGGAAACCTGCCCTGTCAAACACTAGGCTCACCTCATCCTGGATGCAACTGTGGATGGTCAGCACAAGGGTTCTGGTCAAAGGCAGACACACCACCAACCAGAAGGATGAGCGGCTACCAAGTTACATTCAGAAAAAGTGAAGAAGTTACACTTTTCTCACATGGCAGGTGTACTGCTCAAACACGGTTCAGGCTTAACTCACGCGGTGAAGCAGCTCACACACCAGGTAGGGCGTCAGCTGAAGTAAAAACAGAAAAACGTCCTCTTTTCGGTGACCCCTCTCCATCCTCACTGGCCCAGTCAGATACTGAGTGTGGGGGGATGTTGTATCAAACATTTTGTTGTTGTTTTTTTGAGTTGGAGTCTCACTCCATTACCCAGGCTGGAGTGCAGGTGCATGCTCATGGCCACCCCAGCGTCGACCCGCTGGGCTCCGGCGATCCTTCCGCCTCAACCTTCCAAATAGCTGGAATGACAGGCGCGCGCTACCATGCCTGGCTAATTTTTGTTTTATTATAGAGAAGAGGTCTCGCCAAGTGGCCCGGGCTGGTCTCGAACCCGCAGGCTCAGACAACCCATTCGCCTCGGCCTCCCAAAGTGCTGGGATTAGACTGAGCCACTGAGCCCAGCCCAAACATTTTTAACAGGTGGACAAGGGCAGAGGGGACATGTCCACTACAACAACGGTCTGGCTGCATCACATCAGCTGCCTTTCTCCCATCGTCGAGCTTCATCTAAGATTAAACCAGAATGGAGTTTGTCTCCATCCATTTTATTTTGGGGAGAGACGATAGATGTGACTAGAGCCTTAATGTACTTTCGTTAGATTTTTCTGTAAAAAAGAAGAAAGGGTTGTAAAACCCCCAAATTTCTGAGCTGCTTGAAATGCTACCACTGTTTCAAATGTATAGTTTTCATGACCTGAATATCCCAGTCATGCAAGCATTTGTTCTATTGTTAAAGACCTAGTGAACTGATATCTGAAAGTTTTCCATGTGGGAAAAGGCTCATTCTTGGCATTCAGCTTTTATGGAGATACACATGAGATGCAAAGCCTTGCCTTGGGAAAGTGAACCAAAGACTCAACCAGGAAACTTTCTGTTTCAGACCAGTTAAAAATGTAAAATATAGCTACCGCAGTGCTTAATTCTACAATGGTAGTTTCAACTTCTGTACCCGGAGACTATTCTTTGCATTTTCTTGGGATTGGCCCACAGCTACAGACATATTGGACAGATGTTTTTAACTCTAAATGCAAAGCAGAATTACCTATCATTTCTTTGCTATGCAGATTGAATATTTTGCATGAGCATTCAAAAACGCATGTTTATAGTTTGAGCTTCTTATGCTTATTGTTTTCTACCACCAAATGTACTGTTTGCAGATGGAAAACTCGGGGTCTTTGATGGCTGGTGAGGAATTGCTTGCAAGAATCAGTCACACACAGAGAGAGACATATCACACATAATGTTGGAAAGGGCTGAATTACAGTTATCAAAATGTGCACAGGAGCAATCCTCATCTAGGAAAAGTGTTTCAGGGATTCCAAATGATCGTACTCAACAGCTGGCCCTATCTGCAAGGCTTGGTCCGTGGAAAACACTGCCGCGTTCCTCCCCCGCGAGCTTCCCACCTTCTCGATGGCCATCGTCGTGAAAACTGCCTCAATGCTGCTGCTCCGTATTACCCTCCAAGGGCAGAAATTAGCACAGGCCAGCGATGAAGCAATGTGGCGGCCCATGTTTGTGAGTTCACCTTTAAAGACAACCAAGGCAAAGTCAGAGAAGAGGGGCCACAGGGGCATTATGACAGGGACCTGCTGTGGAGCACTGAAGTCAGTGACTTCCTTGCAGTAAGTGCGATCAATTCTGAACGGTATTCTGAGCAATTATAAAGGTAATCTGCTTTTAGGGGAAGAAAAAAACATGCAGAACACACTTCTCACAGAGGTAACCAACCTTTTCAGAGTTGCCAGATTTCACCTTAACTTCAACTTTTTACAGAGAAGTACTTAATGTAACTTTTTAGTTCCAAAGATGATTTTGCGTTGAAAATTGTGTGTTAATCCTCAACTGCAAATACGCTGAGATATCATGCAGAGCAGGTTTTAAATAATTGTTTTTAGATATATGGAGTCTCTCATCTTGGGGTCTTAAAATATTACAAACCTATTCTGCTTGACCAGCTATAGCCTAATATTCTAGATAATGGTTCGTATGTATGTAGCCATAAACACACACACACACACACACATATATTTACACATTTAAGGATTACTGATTTTTAGCCAATTATATACTAAACATCCAGATTTATCCCTTTGCACTTTAAGACCTCTCAGATCACCTTCCCGCAACTCAACTGCACTTTTTTACAAAATAGTGAAAAACAAATCACTTCATATTAAATATAAAGCATTGGAACCAATTACTTTATTGTAATATTTGGCTTATAATGGAATTTTGGAAATTATGACCAAAATCAAAATTTTGTATCTTATTTTTCTAACATGTAACATGTGAAAGTCACTGATACACACTGCAGGTTTGATATATGTTGTGCAATAGTAATTTGAGCCTTCCACCTGGTGTTTTTCTATTCGAGCAGACAATGCCGTCTTGTTGTTCTTCCTCCTCCATTAAAATGTAATTTATTGTTCAGTCTGTGCACCACTGTGAAAGCACTTCACACATTCTAACACCAACTGGTATTTTTTAAACATGTATCTCAGTATATACTCTATCTCTTTGCTTTTTTTTTTGTATTTTGAGTGGAAAGCATCAAAGAAACAAATGTTTTCAATATTTGTGCTGGCATAAATTTGTCCTGTATAATCACCAGCAATCTATGTCCCTTCAGAGGGGACATCTGAATGCAAATGGCTAATCTTTAGTGACGTGGAAAGCACTCTCTGATATCTTGCAGAAACTTGATGTCAATGTTCTGGTAATGGGTCAGTTAACAAGAGCTTGCTAGTTGATGAAATTAAAGAGTGCCTGGGGGGAAGGATTTCTGGTGGCCCCAGCTTATAGAACTGAGAGTACTGGAACTAGTAAACACTAATTTTCTGGATGCACCTTCATGAAATAAATGCAGTATGAAAAATCTAAGCTCTATTAGACAACAAAAGGATTCGTAGTGAGGCCCTAAGTGCACAGTAGACAAGTGTTTCACAGGGTCCAAAATGAGAGAACCTTGGCCATGACATAGCAGAGGCATGTACGCTGCCCAGGATCCCTACTGGGCACTGCTCTGTTGATGCATCTCTTCATTTCTTAAGAGAAATCAACAAAATTACAATGTACCAAAATTTGCTTTTATAAGCTAATATTACCAGATTAGTAACTTGAAATTGTATGCTTCTGAATTGTAAGAATCTACACCTTGTCACCCATTTCCCACCCTACTTCCCACCATTTAAGATAAGACACGAATAAGTTCATCAAAAACACTTTTGAAAAAAAAGCTTCTTTATTTCTGTTTATCCATTTATGCAGAGGCCGTATCAGCTACAGGTAACAGAAACACACTTTTAAGTTTAAAATTAATTTTCCATTTTGAAAGGTTCAGAACTTTTTTTTTACTTTACTCTTTTAAATACTTCACTCCAACAAAACAACAGAACAATAAAAGTTTATACCCGAACTTTTCCTTAAGGTCATGCTGGGATAATTAGAATTGGTTCTTTAGAATGGAGGTATCATTTATAGTAAGCTGGAGGTTTAATCACAGAAAGATACATGTAAAAATGTGATAAAATCAAGCAGAATACAGAGAATTTTTAGAAGAACAACTTTCAGGGCACACTCAAATTCTGAGGCACAATAAAGCCCTCTTGAGAATTCTCAAGTTAGAAGAATCTTGCCTTCAGCTTCCAAACGAAAACTGTTGGAAATTACAGACGCTAGTAAAATGGCCGGTGGTAGGCACTTTGGTGGGCAGCAAGTGGAGTCTCCACGCTTCAGGGGAGGGGCCGCTGGAAGAAAGGCCAGGAAGCCACTTTAAACTCATGTTCACGGCAGGCCAGATGATACTGACACAGCTGTCTTCCTCAGAAAGGTAAGATCCCACTGCCACTTTTCCAGGACTTAGCCCTTTAACTGCTCACACAGCCACTTTCTTTGTTTACACCACCAGTTCTAGGAGCAAACCTCCTGGAAGAATGGCTACAGCAAACCTTGTGGGAAAGCAAGACTGGTGGGTACAGCAAGGGTGCTGTGGTGCTCTAGCTGCTTGTCACAATGTACAAAGAGGAGACCAGCTAATCCAGAAACACCACTTACTCTTGACTCTAGCACATTCTTGGGATATGCTTATTAAACAACTTCTGTGGTTTGGAAATAGCAAAACTACCTGCTTTGACCCTCAGGACATATTTTACTTTATAAAAGAAAATATAATAGGCTAAAAAATCTATTTACTCTACAACAAATAATATCTCAATTTTTTATAATAACTCTGATTAACCTTTAAGTAACATAAAAAAGTTTCGGCATTCTTTAATACCAATATTTTGCACAATTTGAGATATAGCCACAAGTTGAGTATTTCAAATAAAATACTTTTTTTTTTTTCCTACCAAAAATGAGAATAGTTTGTCTTAGATTCTTTAAAAAAAAATTAGGCCCAGAATTTTAGTTATCCTAATTGCCATCCCAATCAAATAGGATACATATATGTGGATTTTGGATAAAGAATAACACATTTTGATTTTATAAGACCCACTGATTGGACTGTTTAGCTAGAATGTTTTACTGAGTTTAGATAAGGAAGACTTCAATAAAGTTAACTATTGAGTTCCACTGATTAAAAATGCAGTTTTAAAAAATTGCTTTTGTAGTAAATGTCTAGATAAATCATAAATGTAAAGCACAAGATTGTAAATACTGTACTGTTCACAGGTATTTGCTGGAGAAGTAAAATGCTTGTATTTTAAACTATCAAAATTCTGACCTTTCAAAATAGGTTTCTTAAAACAATTTTTTGAAATTCAGTGTCTGCTTTTAAATTCTTAAAATGCCAATTTCAATTTTTTAAAAAAATCCTTGCATATAAATCTTAAAGGTGTTTATTTCAGCTCAATTATTTTTAGTCTCAACTATATATTCAACATAAAATCTAAGTAAACATCTAATGAAGAACATTCTCAATATAAGATAAAACTAGGCAATCTAATAATATAACTTGTACAGAAAGTTTAAGTGTGATTTATCAAAATTCAGAATTAAATTTCTATATTAGTGAAAAACTTTCAGCCTCCTAATACTCAAAATCAGCAAGTTCCCACAAGACTAGAAAGCAGAGAGGATCAAACAGATTTAAGTACTGCTCGACTTCTTCTAAAGTGATGAACTCTTTTATCCTAGAAAAGACAGAAACAGTTCTTTTACTTCACTGGAAATTTGCAATTACCACTAAGAATTGTAAAAGACAGCATTTATTTTGGGTTTAAATACTAAAATAATGAGAATAAAGGTGATCCCTTTTGGGAAGCATTCTTTTTTTTTTTAAGTAGAGACAGGGTCTTGCTTTGTTGCCCAGGTTAGTCTTGAACTCTTGGCCTCAAGTGATCCTCCTACCTCAGCCTCCTAAAGTGCTGGGATTATAGATGCCAACCACTGTACTCAACCTGGGGAAGCATTTTTGGACATCAGGATAACAAATGTACCAAGATGGCTAGTAGTATGAAACAGTTTAATTAAAAAAGAAATCCCAGTAAACTCAGAAATATACTTAGTATCATTTTATATACTTTTTTTTTTTTTTTTTTGAGTTGGAGTCTCACTCTGTCACCCAGGCTGGAGCGCAGTGGCATGCTCACAGCCACCCCAGCATCGATCTGCTGGGCTCAGGAAATCCTTCCGTCCCAGCCTTCCAAGTAGCCAAAACTGCAGGTGCACACTACCACACCCGGCTAAGTTTTTTATTTTCATTGTAGAGATGAGGTCTCATCAAGTTGCTCAGGCTGTTCTCAAACATGTGGGCTCAGACAATCCCCTCACCTCAGTCTCCCAAAGTGCTGGGATTTCAGGCTTGAGCCACCGTGCCTGGCCATTTCATATACTTTTTAAAAATTTTTTATTTTTGGAATCAGGGTCTCATTCTGTCACCCAGGCTAGAGTACAGTAGCATGATCACAATGGTCACAGCTCACAGCAGCCTCCACCTCCTAGGCTCAGGCAATCCTTACACTCCAGCATCCTGAGTAGCTGGGACTACAGGTATGCACCACCACACCCAGCTAATTTTTTGTAGAAAGGAGGTTCCACTGTGTTGCCCAGGCTGGTCTCAAACTCCTGAGCTCAAGCAATCCTCCTGCCTTGGCCTCCCAAAGTGCTGAGATTATAGGTATGAGTACTTGTTAATTAATGATTTGGTGGTGATGTCCCAAGACAGTTGGTAAAAACTGTATGTAATTTTAAAAAGGCATTGTTTTTACTAACTGAACTGCATCTGATAGAAACCATAACTTGAAGACAGCACTCCAGTCTGAAATTTCACGTTTTTAGGTTAAAGGATATAAGTTTTAGCCTATTTAAAATCATATCCTTAACCTGTGAAGTTACATCTTTCTTTGGAAAAATTTAAGATGTATGCAGAGTTTTCTTTCACCCTATGTTGCCTACAGACATGCAGATAGAAGTGAGACCTTAAAAAGAGGATTGGGACTGAACAAACCAGTAATAACATAAGATCTTCTCCTTTACACAGTTTGCTTAACTGTGCCCTTTTCCTAGGGACGAAATTCAGTTGCCTTACAAAGAATGACTTCTGGGAGTTATGTAATCTCTTCACAGGGTAATAGCCTATTTAAGTTGAAGTCTAGAAAAGTGGTCACAAACACGTATCTTCAGGGATCCGGAAGGAAACAAAATTATAAAGGGGCTGGAATTAAAATGACAAAGAGTGAAATTTGCCATGGAAACTGTAAATGCATTCAGATACCTCAGGGTCTTCAAATTCAATAAAAACAACAACAAAAAGCAGCAAATCAAAATAGGTGTAGCTAACAGACACTGCAGAATTTGCAGCTTCTGACTTCCAGTCCAAAGGAGCAGAAAACTCTGGGAGTTCAAAGGGAGGCTTTTATCTAGTATCGGGTGAAAACTCTTATCTTCTCCATTAGCACACCTGTAGTCCTAGCTATCTGGGAAGCTGGAGTGGGAAAATAACTTGAGCCCAGGAGTCTGAGGCTGGGGTGATTTGTGATTGTGCCACTGTGCTCCAGCCTGGGCTGTTAACACTGCAAGATGCTGTCTCTAAAATCAACCACCACCACCACCACCACCACCACAAAAACCCTCCTAAACTATCTTCTTTATAAACAAACCACTTAAGTATTACCTATGTAACCTTCAGGATTTGGGGCAAGGTAGTAAGCTGGTATACAATCTCAGTTCTTCCTTTCTAAATTATACTGTCTATGTGGAATAAAGCAACAGAACAAATGTCAACTTTAAACATGTTTACTCTCTGTTGCAAAGACAGTAAGACCTTAGTCCTGCCACGGCTTTACCCTCTGCATTATAGGAGGTCCTTGGTAATACCCTTTAAAAAGGTTTAAGCTTCATTCTGTGTCCATTCATAGATTAAAAAAAAGTTGTTCTTCCTCTGTTTTAAGACACAAAGTGATAGTTAAAGATTTCCCTATGAACATAAAACAGTACAGTAATTTTATACAAATTACGGCAGTTCCAAAAAAGGTTAAACAGTTGCCATATGACTCAGCAATTCCATTCCCAGGTAGGTATACAATGAAGAGAAATAAAAACTATGTCCATGCAAAAACTTGTACATGAATGTTCACAACATTAAATAGCTATAAAGTGAGAACAATCTAAATGTCTTCCAAGGGATGAATGGAAAAACAAAATGTGATATTATCCATAAACTTAAAAAATGAAGTACAAATACATGCTATAACATGGATGAACCTTGAAAACATTATGCTAAGTAATGTTTTCAAGGTTCATTAAACCAGTCACAAAAGGCCACATTATGTATGATTATTTATGTGAAATGCCCAGAAATGTCCAGAATAGGAAAATCCTTAAGAAGAAGAAAGTAAATTAGCAGTTGCCCAGGGCTAGAGAGGCTGGGAGAAAATGGCAGATAAGGGGGTTGTTCTGGGAGGTTACATTTGAATACACTAAAAATCAATGAATTGTACACTTTAAATGGGTAAACTATACGGTGTCTCAATTACTTATCTCAATAAACCTATTTTTGAAAAATTCCCTTTGCTAACTTCTCCCCCATTGGACTGACCAGTTTCATATTCACAGACTCAGAACTAAACGGACTCAAAACCTTCAGCCCTTCCTATACCTCTTATTTCAGACTTGTAAAAACTGGAGCCTTAATAAGATTTAAGTAACCTGTCCAAGATGGACAGAAGCAGGATCAGGGCCTATCATAGTTCATGCCTGTAATCCCAGCATTTTGGGAGGTCAAGGCAGGAGGATTGCTTGAGCAACGTAGTGAGCCTAGGCAACGTAGTGAGACCTCATTTCTACAAAATCAAAAAATCAGCCAAGAGTGGCAGCCACGTGTCTGTCCCCACTACTTGGGAGGCTGAAGGATCGCCTGAGCCCAGGAGGTCAAGGCTACACTGAACTGTGATTGTGCCACCGTACTCCAGTCTGGGCAACGGTGAGACCCCAACTCAAAAACAGAAGAAGAAGGAGGATCTGAAACTCAAATCCCTGCATTCTCTTCCACTTCATCAACCCTGAATCAACTTCTATTTCTTCCCAGGCTAGAGTACAGTAGCATGATCACAAAGCAGCTCTTTTCACTGCTTCCCTTTACCTCTCTCTCTTCACACTGTTCAGGTTTCTCATCTGAGTCAACTATTTCTTCTCTTTAGTTCAATATGCATGTATGAAGTTCTACTTTCTCTTTCTTTACTTTCTGAGTTGGAGTCTCACTCCATTGCCTAGGCTGGATGGAGTGCAGTGGCACACTCACTGCCACCCCAGCGTCGACCTACGGGGCTCCGGTGATCCTTCCGCCTCAGCCTTCCAAAAGTAGCTGGAACGACAGGCCCACGCTACCATGCCCAGCTAATTTTTGATTTATTGTAGAGATGAGGTCCTGCCAAGTTGCCCGGGCTGGTCTAACCCATGGGCTCAGACAATCTGCTCACCTCAGCCTCCCAAAGTACTGGGATTACAGGCTTGAGCCATTGTGCCCAGCCTGAAGTTCTACTTTCTATATCTAAATTTTTTTCACTATTTGGTCAGGTAAGGCAACTGTCTTCTCTAATGAACTCTTTCAGTTACAAATTTCTGCTAAAGAATTCTTCCCTAACAATAACCACACTATATCAGGGTTTGAGCAGCATAAAATACACCGCCAGGTAAAACCCACTAAGTGGTTTACTGGGTTAGTCAAATGCCAAAAGTTCAATTAAATACTCTCAGTAATCTCAAAATACATATTCTACAGAGGAAAAGACACTTCATAGCTAACAAATATGCTTTTTATTCTGTATACTGATTCATTCATACCTTGAAGTAGTCATCTTGAGTAACAATAGAGTTTCTCAGTCTGTTCTCCGGATTAAATAGACAGGATACCACTGTTTGTATGCTTCGGTCCACAGATTTCTGAAATGTAAAGACAAATCATTTTACTCACTGTTAATAATTTTGCTGGCAGATTAATGAACATATTCATTTCTTTCTAAATAATTCTTACATGATTCATAATTCTTACTACATATCACTTAGTATGTAAGTTTTCTGACAAATCAAAGACATATTTTAGAAAGCTTAGTAACAGAATACTGACTGAAAACGCTGGATTTAGTAAAACTCCAAGTTAACTCAGATATTTTGAAGAAAAAATATTCAGGACAAAACCTAGTAATATCATTACACTGTAATCTATTGTAACATGTGTTCAAATTTTTAAATATCAAGTACTGAATCAGGGAATTTTTTCCACTGTATGGTCCAGTAGCTCTCAACATTTTTTCCCACTGAGAAACACATGAATGAAGTTCACACACCAATGGGACCCCTCCAGTGTTACACATATTACCAGTACATCAACTACTTCCACACTTCTACCCATTCAACAGAACGTATGCTAACTCAAAAGCGATAGTAGGGCTGGGTGCAGTGACTCACGCCTGTAATCCCAGCTACTTTGGGAGGCTAAGGTGGGAGGATCACTTGAGGCCAGAAGTTTGAGACCAGCCTGGTCCACATAGCAAGACCCCATCTCTACAAAAAATGAAAAAATAAGCCGGGCATGGTGGTGCATGCCTGTAGTCCCAGCTAGTTGGGAGGCTGAGGCAGGAGGATTGCTTAAGCTAGTTTGAGGCTGCGGTGAGCTGTAATCGTGCCACTGCACTCTAGCCTAAGCGACAGAGCAAGACCCTGTCTTTAATAAAATAAAATAAAGAGTGACAGCATTGCTATTATAGGAATTTGCTCTAACAATAAAAACTCTGCCTATTTCAGTATTTGAGTGAGTACTGCTGATTCTACAACCATTGAGAGCTATTGTCATATGTAATGTTACAAAGAGGATACCATAAATAAATGTTTTATTATTTGGCTAAGTAAATATTGAAATTGTTTGTAAAGAAAAAGCAGATACAACTCATACTAATCTCTCTTTTGAAGAGTACAATTCTTGAGGAAACCTGTCCACTGCATTCTGCGAAATCATATTGGTATGTATTAAAGTACTGCTAAAAAACAAATGAAACTGGAACAGAGGAAAGACTGGTGAATCAGAAACCGTATGTATACACCAAGTATGGAGGTGTCTAAAATGTCACCAACCTTTAATTAACTTCAGAATATCAGTAAACGACTTAAGCTCTACAGTTTATGGATTCTATCTTAAATTCGAGGAAAAATGCTTACTTCTCAAAAAACTTACTCAAGCTTGAAAAATAACTATGAAATATCAATATTAATAAACAAGATTGGATGTTTGCCTTTTGGGGGCCGTTTCCAGAGGATGAAGCCGCTTCATGAACTGAGCATTCATTTGGCAAAACTTCAGCTCCTGGGTCAGCTTCATTACAGTGGTAGTTAACAGCTGTATAAGCCTACATTTGAGATAATAAAAGTGTAATTAAAGAAACATACAGATACACTTAAAAGCCACCTCTTTTTCAAAATGGTGAGCTGATACTAAGAGTTTTAATGTATGTTGTGTTGAAATCCAATTACGTGCAGAAACTTTGTTTTACACCGAAGAGCTGAAATGCAGTAAGGCAGCCTTTTACTTTAAAAATGCCTTCTAAGCTTCAACATAATCGAAATGTAATTAAGAGAGTGCTTTGGAATTTTACCTGTTATTTTATCAGTCAATTATCCAATTCTGATGAAAGACAGACGCTCAAAAGTGTCAGACATTACACTTTCTTTTGTTTTATTCCTTTTTGCCTTTAACAGTGTTAACAGCAAAACATTTCTGTTTCTCTTCAATAGACTTTTTAATGGGCAGCAAAGCCAGAGGCGGAGTCTAGGCAGATACATGTTAATTCTAAATCCATATTCAATACTACCTTTCTTGGGTTATATATTCTATCAACAAGTATCAGGGTTTATTGACCAGCCACTGTTTAAGCACAGAGAAATCTGAGAAACAAAAAGCAGTTTCTCTCCTGGGAGTTTATAATTAGATTAAGAAGAAATTAACAAAAAGCAACACATAAAGGGGTATTTAAAAATATTTATGGGCATACATGATATGGCAAAAGGTCAAGAAATACATCACAGTTAAACAAGAAACTACTTTTAAGTAAAGAATAGAAAGTGGATATTTGGTTAATTCAACTTTACCGGAGGTAAAACATAACTCCTTTGCTCCCCAGCAGGCCACTGCGGTGGCATCTTAAAGAAAACAAAAATTATTCAAATATCCTCACACATTTTCAAAAAGATATGAGAAAGACAATGTTGAAGTATTTATCATGCTGGCTCCTTTGTTATTATAATAAAAAAGAAGGAACGGAAGAAATAAATATTTTATGTTTCTAATACCTGAGAGAGCTTTGTTAATACATCCATATATAAACCTCACCCTTTCCTCAATTTTCTGGAGTTGGCATTCAGGAAAACTAAAAGATAGTAGTTCTTTGACTTCATTACCATAGACATGGTTATAGGTCATAGACATATATCTATGAAAAGAAATTCCGAGAACTACTGTCTTGCAGTAGCCAGCTAAAATAAACACTATAAATAGAATTCTGTGCTCTAAGCATTGGATAATATTTTATTTCAATCTATCCCCCTAAAAACCTTATAGAAGTCAGCCTGCATGTTTCAGCTATTTGAGAGCAAAGATTTTTTAAAATGTTGAAATAAAGAAGGGAGTACTAAATCTTAGAAAATAGTTCTAGGAAAAGTTCTTGCTGTGCACATCCCTGTCAAAATATTATTCCACTAATTCTAAATAATATAATAAGCCTTTAATTCTAAACAAATCCCAACTTTTTTCTTATATTCTGGGCACACTTCACTATTTTAAACGACAAACTTATTTCGGAAATTTATATAAATAAATTTAAGGGTCTCAAAAATATTCTGAAGTAAATCATCTGTTCCCTCTTCAATTACCTGAAAATTATATACAGGCAACTGATATCCAGTGATGACCTGAACTGGTGAATTTGGGTAAGGAGGATATGTCTGAAATTAAAGTTTAAAGAAAGAATGGATTAAGAAGGTAAAAATTTAAAAAAGAATATTATTACCAATATAACAAAACTATGAAATTCTTAGTTATTTTTCAATATATAATAATGCAGGATCCTAAATGAAAGACTGACTCTGTGAAGAAAAAAATATTCGGTCAAGTGTTAGTCTTTTGGGTGGGCAGAAGGAAGGGACAGGTGATAAAGGAAGCGACTGATTATGTCAGCCTAAGTTGACCTTACCTATATATACTGTTTTATACTTATCTGCACTCAGAAGTTCTTCCTTACACTAGTGATAAGGCTCTAGTAAGGCAGATTTTCAAGTAAATTAAATTAATATATGCGCTATTAATATATATATTTGTAAAAATATTTTTAGATAGTTTTCTGTTTCTTTGACAATATTATGGAGTAACATGAAGTCCTTCTTTCTTTGGACTTGTCTGTATTTCATTTCCAAAAATTAAGGGCAACATACAATCCAAAACTAGAAAAGCTACCTCACTACTCTAATCAAAAAACGTCTTATATGTTTCAGTACATACCTATTGGTTGAAAACATAAACATAGCAACATACAGGACTACACTCAGATTAATAACGGCTCACAGTAAATGTTAGAAACAAGTAGCGCTTTTTTTCTAGTCATGTATAGAGTAGGGAAACTAAGATATATCCTACACATTTGGGGTAAATAAAAATGTTAACAAATGAGAGACATTGCTGAACTATTTTACTATTGTTTTGTTTTTCTTTTCCAGCAAAGAAAATGTCTTTTAAATGGAAGTAAAATGAACTAAGAAGAAAACGTTATTTATCATCAATATATATAGAGATAGCATGTCAAATCCCACTTTAAAGTAACCAGAACTGGATAAATTATATGCCAGGAACTCAGAGTTTACAGACATAGTAAAATACATCAGAAATCTAGCAGAACATATCTATAAGTCAGCAATCTATATAGGCATACATGATATGGCTAAAAATAAAAAAAAGTCACAGTTATACTATGATAAAGAACAGCTCGACCAATTGCAAACCAGAGAGAAGAATAAATTCAGAAGCAGACACATAAGGAAAGCTGCTTTCAAATACTTTAGGAGTTATCATATGGGGGGGGGGGGAGAAAAGATTTGTTCTTTGTGGCTACAATGGTCATTTCAGAGATAAATCCTTACAAACTCTATAGGAGATTTTTAGCTTGTATAAAGAAGAATACTTAAGAATGAGAGACTTCTAACAAAAGCAATCATATTCAAACAGGGACTACATTACCATTTATTATAGAAATCATGGACATAATTCTACAGAGGGTATGAGAGAACACAAACGTAGGCAATTCTTACCTGAACATACTGGGTTATAGGATTCATCATGGGTGGAGGCTGCATGTAAGTTTCGGTGTTTGGATTACTCCAGACACTAGGAAACTGTGGTGGTGGTGGTGGAGGATTAAAAACCAAAGGACGTGGCTGCACATGATAAGCACCTTTTAAAAAGTAAAAAGAAAACAAAGCCTGCTTGTTGTTCTTTAAAAAGCTTCATGTGTCAACAAGAACAATTTCTCTTTTTACTCACATAAATTTTGTTTCCTGATTGCAGGGCCCAGTTTCAGCTTTTTACCATGGAAATTTATCTGTGACTGAGAATAAAACAGTAACAAAACTAGATTAATTTTCAAGTCTTTACTTCCAAGACTTGGGTAAATACCCCCAGTCCCCTAAAGTTCCTACTAACAGAGAAGATCAGTGATAAGCACACACTAAAATCAAAACATATCATCATGAAGCTTCCTCACTACGCTAATCAAAGTGTCAAAAGGCATCAAATGAAGCTGGATCAAAAAACCTTTCATTGCCCTGTCTCCAACCCTCTCTGCATCTTGTTCACGAACCTACGTGCCCAGTCAAAAACAAACAGGATCTGGCAAGTTATGTAAGATTACTCTAAGTTTGGGTCTGAACAGAAAATGTATCTTTCTCCAAATTTTATACAAGATTGAGTATGTCACTCAAGAATAAAAACTACACCAATAAGAGATTTTTCCACAAGATTACTTACTTCTACTATCTTCTGCACATCCACGTCATTATAAAATGAAACAAATCCATAGCTAGAAAGGCAGACAATGAAGTATATAATCATCACCATACAGTACATGGTTCAGAACCTCTAGTAGTCTATAAAATCATCTATAGAAGTGATGATAAAAGATAAATATACTACAATGAGTATCTGTAATACATACATGGTGGATCCTCTATAAATACTACTTCCTTCTTTTTGTTTTCTTAAGCTGATCTGTGTCAAAATGTGCTAAGACTAAGATAAGATAGTATGGAAACCTTATTAACAAAGAATTCATATTTGTGAATCCGAATTTAACTTATTACCTAAGATGAGACAGTTGAAATGTAAGATACTGTGAAATGTACAAAGAAAACTATTCTTTGATAACACTGATTAATCCACTTGTGTGAAATAAAGAGAAATATTTAAAAACAAACATTAGAAAAATGATTCAATAAAAGAGTTGATAACAAACTTGTCCTCTACATGAAAGAAATGAAAACAACAAGTTTCGTTTATACAAGTGTCAGAATATCAGTCTTGAAGACTTCTCCTTGATATTCTATAGACGCTAGAACTCAGATATTTTTTGGCAATTTATAATAAACGTGCTTCACTCACCCTTTGGACACACCAGTTCGATCTGTGATTATCTTCACTTCTTTCACTGAACCATATCTAGCAAAGAAACTCCTAATTTCAGTTTCATCCATCTAAGAAAAATAATCAAAATTCAAGAATAAAAACTCAGCATTCAAAGTTTCCATCTCTACTATAAAAAAGGTTTGATGTCATGAAAGTTTCTCCTCCATGTATTCCCAAATGACCTGTAGCTCTGTCAAAGATATTTTTAATACCTATGGGTTAAGCATAAAGCCAATTCTGAAACTGCGTGAAGTACAAAAATAACAAGTTTGTATAACAACAGTGCCCAAATCCCATTATTCACAATGTATTTTAAGGTAAAAATGAGATGCATACAATACCCTAATATCAATTCCACCAACAAATATGCTGTTTGGCATGATTTTGCCTTCTGGTAAAACATAGCCTTGGCTGGTCGTAGCTGATGAGGACTGGGTGCTGGCCTCTCTGGAGATGGTTGAATTTGAAGTCTCAGAATTTGCAGCAGACTGTAATTTGGAAAGCAGACATCATAACTAGATATACAGGCAAAAGTCATACACAACGTAAAATACAATTTTGTATTTTAAGTATAAAACATTTTATATAAACTATTTTCATTGTAAACTAGTCATGAGTACAGCATATTTCAGGTTTAGTATTTAAAGTAATCAAAGTAGATCAGTTGAAATTTTAACAAAAGGATATTGTATTTTCTTAAACCCAGTGTTACTTATCACCATCTCTTGTATGATGCTGTGGAAGAATATTGATTTAATATTTTTGTGAAAATACCATGTGAACTGCTAAAAATAATTAGTTCAGATTTATAAAAACTGAAGTTATTAAAATTATTGTGTTCTATACAGATACACAACTTTTCACTTTACTGAGTATATTAATAAAAAGCATGGTAAATCTCAAAAAATAAAGTTAACCAAAGAAAGTGCATCAGAAAGAAAATAAGCCAAGTTTTAAACCAATTTGTCTTGCTTCACTTTTCTATTCACCAAAATTAACATGAAGTTCATAATTTTAACACTCCTCATGTTAGTATCCCTGTGTTTTACTTTGGAAATAGTTCATAAAAACATTATTTGCTCACATATCAGAGCTCCTGCTAAAAAGGGGGTTATAATCCTCTTCCCAAATGCTAGAATGTTGAGCATCTTTTGAAATAACATTTTTCCTCTTGACTAACATCACATCAGTCCCACTGATAATTCTAATTTTCACAGTGGGCTAATACATATAAACGATACCATCTTTATTTTCAGATAAAGAAAACTCACACATGTAACTCATTATTTTTCTGGATTCTGATTAGCAGTCTGTCTGTATTCTTCCCACAGTAGACTCTAAGGTTAATGTAAAATTTTCTGAAGGAGAATTTACAGATAATACCTATGTTGGAGAGGCAGTATAGCATAGTGACAAAAACTGATTCAGTCATGAAATCTAGGTTCATGTCCCTTACTAGGTTATAAACCACCTACTTTCCAGCTGTGTATCTCTGGGCAAATTGCTTTGAGGATGAAATAACATCTGTAAATACATCTGGTAAAGTATGACGTGGTATGTCAATGCAAGTTAGTGTCCTGTTGATTCTATTTGCAGATTTTTAAAAAACGTTCTTTCCTGGTTTTAATATTTTAGTTGACTTATTTTGAAAATACTTTATTAACACCTAAAAATAAATAAAATGAGAATTTCAGGAAACTATTTTAATGCACATCACTCATTTAAAATCCACTAATGAAGTCCCAGTTGACGGTAAGAGATGCATATGAAAGGTTGCAAGCCAGAAAGCTATTATACATTTATCTGTTTATGAAATAAAGACAAAATAAACCAACTGTACATCTTTGTTAAAGGTAAGCATAATAATTTTGTAGACAATAGGAAAGTAAGTAGAGTTCCTGATTTATTAATCGGATGCCAAATGTTACTGATAAAATTAAGATTCTACAAACTGCTATGCTAGAGATGAAATCTAAATTGTCAAATCAACTGAACTTGCCGTTTGGGATTTCTATTTAAATATACTTCCCTATTTTTTCCTTTAACTTTGATATAGGGATATCAAGATTTTCCTTTTTTTTTGATGCCTTATTAGATTTCCCTTCTCTAGAGACAGGTTACCAACCCCTGCTCAATTAGTTCATTCAGAAGTCCAAAACAGAAAACCCAACAGCGGTTCTGAAATTATTGTACATTTCCTTTTCTTCTTTCTGAGAATCCTCTTCATTTGTAGATGAACTCTGGCTGTTTTTATTTGACAAGTAAACAATAGTAGTCTGTCTACGCACCACGTGTGGAA
>CAUYQG010252772.1:0-12757 GCA_963574415.1 Tarsius wallacei
AGCGACTCCGGGCGCCGGGCTCTGGGTTCTGCCTCGCCCTCCCTGCGCCGTGGGGCCGGGGGTCTCCGGACGGGGAGAGGAGGGCGGGGGGAGAGACTGGCTCACTGACTTTGCTAAAACGGAGTTTTACAAGGACGCGCACAGATGGGACTGGGGAAGGCTAAGTAGCCTGACTAAACTCGGCCAAGCAAAGAATATCTGTCATGTGTTGAAATGATAATCTTATGGATATATATTTAGTTAAGTAAGATTACTAAAATTTTGGCCGGGCTCAGTGGCTCAGCCTATCATCCCAGAACTTAGGGAGGCTGAGACAAGTGGACTGCCTGAACCCGCGGGTTGGAGAACAGCCAGGCAACTTGATGAGACCTCGTCTCTACAATAAATCAAAAAATTAGCCAGGCATGAAAGCATGTGCCTGTGGTTCCGGCTACTTGGAAGGCTGAGGTGGAAGGACTGCTGGAGCCCAGGAGGTCGATGCTGGGGTGACAGTGAGTGTGTCACAGCCCTCCAGCCTGGACGACAGGGTGAGACTCTGACTCAAAAAAATTATTAAAATTTCAGTTATTTCTTATTTAAATGCAGCTTCTTGTACATGTAAAATTGCACAGATGGCTTGCAATGTATTTCTCCGGACCAGCACAGCTGCAGGAAACTCAAGTGCAGACACAGCAAACATCAGAAAACACCTCAGTCGAGTAGGTGAGCTCGAAGCTCCTACAGAATCATCTGGGCTTCACTTTAATTGGTTGTGTGGTTGCCTCTAGTTGGTTCGTTTGCCTCTAGTAGTTTTTCTGGAGGTTTAGCTGGCCACATATATGTAGTATTTTTTGTTCCTCTATACTATAATTGTATAGAAATTATTGACAACATAGGACAAATTATGACATGAGGGTTTATTGACATATGTACATATATATCTGCATATATATAATTTTCACAATTTTTTTTAGTTGAAATCTCACTCCGTCGCCCAGGCTGGAGTGCAGTGGCACGCTCCCAGCCACCGCAGCCTCGACCTGCTGGGCTCCGCCTCAGCCTTCCAAGGAGCTGGAACTACAGGCACGCACTACCACACCCAGCTAATTTTTTTATTTTATTGTAGAGACGAGGTCTCACCATGTTGCCCAGGGTTGATCTTGGACCCGCAGACCCAGGCAATCCTCTCACCTCGGCCACACATTTTTCTTTCTTTCTTTCTTTCTTTTTTTTTTTTTTTTTGGTGAATTATGGCTTGGCTTCCCCTGTTCACTTAATCCTACCCTAGAAACTCTAGTTTTATTATTAATGTGAATGAAATGTCTTTTTAAATAGTATAATGATGTTAATATATAAAGGATTTTGTGTTTATAATATTTTGTATTAGCAAAAAGATGCTTTCATTTAACTATAGGAAATTATCTATATCCAGTCATATTTTCAAAGATGGATTAAGAGAAAAATATAATACCTGTTCTGTGGTCTAACACTTTTAAACCATTATTGATATTTTAACTGATTAAAGAAAAAGCCTATTTTTTTCTGCTATCAAAATTAACCCTGGCCGGGCTCGGTGGCTCAGCCTGTAATCCCGGGCCTTTGGGAGGCTGAGGTGAGTGGATTGCCTGAGCCCGCGGGTTCGAGAACCGCCTGGGCAGGCGAGACCTCATCTCTACAATAAATCAAAAAATTAGCCGGGCATGGTAGCGCATGCCTGTAGTTCCAGCTACTTGGAAGGCTGAGGCGGAAGGATCACCGGAGCCCAGCAGTTCGAGGCTGCGATGGCCGGGAGCAGCCACTGCACTCCAGTCTGGGCGACAGTGAGACTCCAACTCGAAAAAAAAAAAAAATTAACCCCAATTGCTATTTTGCAATATATACATTGCTGAGGATTTTATAATTCAGATGTTCTTACTAGTTAATTTGAATACGTCTAGTCTTACCAGATTTGAGAAAAATCTAGAGCCTTACATATTTTTTTCAGGAAGAAGTTTTCTTTTTTTTTAAATTTTCTTTTCTTTTTTTTTTTTAAGTTGGAACTTCACTCTGTCACCCAGGCTGGAGTGCAGTAGCATGCTCACGGCCACTGCAGCCTCCACCTGCTGGGCTCAGGTGATCCTTCCACCTCAACCTTCCAAGTAGCTGAAACTATAGGCATGTGCTACCATGCCCAGCTAATCTTTTTTTTTTATTTATTGTAGAGATGAGGGCTAACCAAGTTGCCCCGGCTAGTCTCAAACCTGTGGACTCAGGCAGTCTCTCGCCTTGGCCTCCCAAAGTGCTGGGATTATAGGCGTGAGCCACCGTGTCTGGGTTTTTTTTAAGTTTTCAAACAAAGTAATCAGAGAAAGAAGGGAAAAATGAAAGTGACATGCCAGACCTAGCACAGGCAAAAGAAACTGCCTCAGGAAGAGTTTTGAAGGAACAAGATTTCCAATCTACTAGGAAATTATTATATTCAGACATTTTTAGTCCTCAGCACTTGAAGGAAATATAATGTGGTTAAAAAAAAAATCAACGGCAAGTCCCATATCCTCTCCGAGCCTTAATTTTCTCATCTTTTTTTTTTTTTTTTTTTTGAGTTGGAGTCTCACTCTGTCGCCCAGGCTGGAGGGCAGTGGCACGCTCCCGGCCACCATGGCCTCAACCTGCTGGACTCTGGCGATCCTTCTGCCTCAGCCTTCCAAGTAGCCGGAACTACAGGCGTGCGCTACCATGCTCGGCTAATTTTTGATTTATTGTAGAGACAAGGTCTCGCCAAGTTGCCCAGGGGTATCTCGAACCCACGGGCTCAGGCAATCCATTCAAACCCGGCCAATTCCCTCATTTTTAAACTTGAGATATCGATACCTACCTTGAGAGACGTTTGTGGAAGTTAAGTAACTTATGTGGAGCCTGTGGTTACTGAGCACCTAACAGTTCAGTTTCTCCACCATAGTTCATATTAGGGTCTGCAGGTTGTTCATGTAACCCTTGTGCTTGAGGGTTTTTTTGTTTTTTTTTGAGTTGGAGTCTCACTCTGTCACCCAGACTGGAGTGCAGTGGTCACTCCCGGCCACCGCAGCCTCGACCTGCTGGGCTCCGGCGGTCCTTCCGCCTCAGCCTTCCAAGTAGCTGGAACTACAGGCGTGCGCTACCACGTCCGGCTAATTTTTTGATTTATTGTAGAGATGAGGTCTTGCCAAGTTGCCCAGGTGGGTCTCGAACCCACGGGCTCAAGCAATCCACTCACCTCAGTCTCCCAAGGCGCGGGATTACAGGCTGAGCCACTGAGCCCGGCTGTGCTTGAGTTTTTAAGGAAAATACATTTTTCGTGACTCTTATCATCAGAGACTAATTGTGACAATAAACAAACATGGAGACTGTATTATTAGCAAAACGGGGAGAGTTTAAGTGTTCGTTCTTGACAACCATATCTGAATACTCTTATGAAACAATGTAAAATAATTCATGCCAAAAAGTTGTCATTTTTTAAAAATTTCTTATACTTTCTAAATTCGTACATGAATGTGCATTTTGCAGAAAAAAGAAGTAAGCCAGAAGAAATGCACCTACTAATAAAGGCAATTTGAAAACTTTTGAACAGCGAAAGGAACCATCAAGAGAGTAAAACAACAACTCACAGGTTGGGAAAAAAATATTTGCAAACCAGGCATCCGAAGAAGGCCTAACATTCAGAAACTATAAGAAACTCAACTGAATTGACGGGAAAAAAAGAACCATTAAAAAGCTGGCAAACACATGAGCAGACACTTCTCAAAGGAAGACAAACAAGCAGCCAACAAACACTGAAAAATGCTCAGCATCACTAATCATCAGAAAAATGCAAATAAAAACTACAGGGAGATACTGTCTCTCACACCAGGATGGCTATTATCACAAAGTCGAAAACAACAGCTGTTGGCGATGCTGCAGAGAAAAGCAAACACTTGTATACCATTGGTGGGAATGTAAGCTGGTTCAACCTTTGTGGCAAGCAGATTGGAGAGTTCTCTACGAACTAAAAATGGAGCTACCATTTGACCCAGCACTTCTGGAGATAGACCCAAAGGAACACAAATTGTTCTACCAAAAAGACACCTGCACCCTTGTGTTTATTGCAGCATTATTCACAATAGCAAAAACATGGAACCCACCCAGATGCCCATCAAAACTGGACTGGACAAAGAAAATGTGGTACATGGACATGAGGGAATGCTATATAGCCATAAAGAAGAGCAAAATCATGTCCTTTGCAGCAACATGGATTCAGCAGGAAACTATCATTCTAAATGAATTATTGCAGAATCAAAAAACTGAACACCGTGTGGTCGTACAAGCAGGCACTAAGCATTAGGCATACACAGACTCAGGGATGGGAACAGCAAACACTGAGCACTGCTGAGGGAGGGACGGAGGGGGCATAAAGGATATAAAACCAGGCCGGGCGCAGTGGCTTAAGCCTGTAACCCAGCATTTTGGGAGGCTGAGGCAAGAGGCTTGCCTGAACCCGCAGGTTCGAGACCAGCCTGGGCCACATGGTAAAACCTTGTCTCTACAATTAAAAAAAAAAAAAAAAATTAGCCAGGCATGGTAGCGCACGCCTGTAGTTCTGGCTACTTGGAAGGCTGAGGCAGAAGGATCGCCAGAGCCCAGTGGGTCGACGCCGGGGTGACTGTGAGCGTGCCACTGCACTCTAGCCTGGGCGACAGAGTGTAACAACAACAAAAAAAAGGATACCAAACCTCCCATTGAGTGCCATGCCCAACCTGGGATGGGGTTGGGGCTGGGACAGGGCTTGTCGGAAGTCCAAACCTCACTTTCACACAATGTACTTATGTAACAAACCCTCACATGTACCCTGGGATTCTAAAATAACAGAAAAAATTATATTTGAAAAATATCTTACTAATATAAAACTCACATATACTACTCATTGCAGCTACCCGTTTCAAAAAAAAAGTTACAGTAACTTTGGGTCTATTACTTATCTGTCAGACAAAGTTTGAGGGTTGAAAACAGTATACAGTACCAAACTAGAAAAAAATCCAATATTTAGTTATAGCAAGTAAAGTATTCCTTTTTTTCTTATTTATAGCCATCTTCTGACACTGTACTCGCTGACTTGGGAACGGAAACGTTTTCTGTTATCTTTGCTGTTACCTTGCAAATGTTCAAATCCCAGTTCTATCATATTATCTCCTTAACCTCAATCTCCTTATCAATGAGATGAAGGTAATAATACACATCAACTACAGCTGTTTTGAGGATTAAATAAGAAAGCATGCCATCTAATATTGATGAACCATTATTATTTAATATTATAAATGTACATAGTCCAAGAATAAAACTCTCAGAAAGGGACATGAGAGATAAGATAGTATAAATGTGCCAGGTTCTCATCTTTCACAATAGACAGTAAATAAATACTTTCTGAATTTTAAAAACCAAGAATGAAGAGAAGGACAGGAGCTTTTGTGGATCATTTGCAAGTAGTAAGCACCACTCATTCTGCGTGTTAACATTCCTTATATGCCTTTTGTTTTCTTTATCTGTAATTCTAGAAGATAATGCAACAGTTGGGGCAGCTCTATGTTGCACAGTAGGCAGTTTAAGTGCCTAAAGCACCAGCAGCAAAGCAAGGACCCTCAAGTTGAAAGAAACCTTAAAAGGATTTCCTAGTTAATTTTTTATAGAAAAACATCTAAAGAATCATCATAGGAGGAAAATTAGAACTTTGTGGAGCTTCCTTCACCTATTTCATGAGTGTAGAATTGAAGATCTCTAATGATCTCAATCCAGCTCCGAGTTGGGGAGACTTGGACCATGATGCTCCATAGAACCATGTTGAAAACAGGAGGTGAAGATAGGCATGAGAGATCAAAGGAGAGTGATAAGGATGGGCCTTCCTGTGCATCAAAAAGGCTTCCATGTACCCTGCTCTGAGTCAGGACGGCCTGTTGTTACCTGCTGCTAACCACATTTGCATAGATGAGGAAATTTCCTAAGGTTCAGTGAGCTGATGGGACTTGCCCAAAGACTCCTAGGGAAGTAAATGCCAGAGTGAGAATTTGAACTTGGATTCACCTGGCTCCAAAGCCCAGCATTCGCCAAGAGCAATCACTAGCTGTTTTCAATTACAGACAAAATGTTTCCCTTGGAAGAACTGGCAGATCTTCCTCTGGTCCCTCTGGGAACTTTAAGTTTTCTGCCATGACTAGAACATAATCTGTGTCGTGGTGGTTATTCCCATCCGTGGGTGGGGGAAAAGACAGGTGTATACAGAGGTCACAGACGGTCTTGGGAGAATTAAAAATGATGAACAGAACTTCCACTGAAGAGAAAATGTATATATTAATAGTTATTTAGAAGTTTTGTAATTAGTTTTTTCTCGGTCGTTATCATTTCTATTCTAAGGATTTTCCAACAAGTAAAGTAGTCTGACTTGTAGGCTTAGTTGTATCAACTTCCCATTTATGATCTACAAATAGAATTGAGTCATGAGTAGATTGGATTAATAAATTCTTTAAAAATCCACCAGATCACTAAATTTAATGGCTTTCTTATCCTTTTTTTCTGTATAATCTTAGAAGACCTATATTTTCCTTAATATCGATTTCTTTAGCTAATGTGTCAGTGTATAAATATTGATTACTAGAAAAATATGTGTTAGTCCACTTGGACTGCTGTAACAAAATGTCATAAACTTACAATTTATAAACAACAAAATTTATTTATCCCAGTTCTGGAGATTGGAAAGTCCAAGATTGAAGGTGTCAACAGATTTAGTGTCTGATGAGAGCTCTCCTGGTTAGAAGATGGTGACTTCTAGCTATGTCCTCATATTGTGGGAGGGAAGAGGGTCTTCTTAGACCTCACTTGTGAGGTCATTGATTCTCCCAAAGTTTCCTCTTCCTAATATCATCACCTTGGGTGGTGGGCTTTCAACATGCCAAGTTTGGGGAACACAGACTCTCAGACCATAGCAATATATAGCTATTAGAAAACTATGTTTACATATATTAATTGTACAACTTAAGATTGTTTGCAAATATCAAAAATGAAAATAGTTTTTATTTCTGAATTTAAATTTCTGTCAGCAACCAGATTGATTCTAAAACATGAATAAGCTGAGCTTTAGCAAAATGTCCTTGACAGTGAGAAATTCAAACATAATGGCTCCATAGTGCCTTATCTCTGAAGTAAAATGTGGAAAACTCAAATTATTTTGTACTTTCCAAGAAAACATGTTATTAACTTGTTATTAAGGTTTTCTGTACTAATTCATATAATCAGCGAAAAGACATTCTAATTAATCCATAGTTCTGGTCAATTTTGGACCCGTTTTTAAAGAAATACATCGAACAGAGAGCCCTCTATCTTATGTCTGTCATTTACTGAGCAGTTACATTGCACCAGGCACTGTGCTGGGGAGGGTAATACATCACCTTGTTTAATTTTCATAACACGTAGGAAGACACTGTTTTCCCCACTTTGCAGATGAGGAGCCCAACGCTTAAGAGAGGTGATCCAGCGTTCCCAATGTCGTATCACTAGAAAACCACAGTGCCTTTCAAACCAGGTCTCTCGGACTTCAAAATCCATGCTCCGAATCACTACATTTCGTTTAATATACGGGCTCTACCAGCATGATTTCCTCTGTCCTTGATCACTTAGGAGTCACTTCCTGTTATTATCCTACTAAGAATTTACATTGGAGATTTTCAAATAAAGGAAAGACAAACAGTGGAACTCTTTCACTTTGAACATAGTGCATGTTCTCAGAATAAGATGGAAGACCTACAACGTATGTTTTATTCTTCCTAGCATCAATTTAATAATACTATATTTATCAAAATCTGGTCCATAGATAAATTATTTCCTCAAAAACACTCTGTGAGCACATGATTTTTAAGTAGCAGAAAATATGGCTTGCCCACATCTATAATCTTCCTCAGCTGCAACCCTTCTGTAGCCTAAATTAGGAGTAAAAGAAATGGAAAGTAAACCGTCTATTTCTAGCGAAGTCGAATAAATGACGGGGGAAGCACCACGGCAAAACAATCTGAAATCAACCGAGGTTAAACTGTGTAGGGTTGAAGTGGGTGGGTTGAAGAGGAATTTGTTCGTAGTTCTTTCTTTTTCAAGTAAAATGGTTGTATCTTCGTGCTTGAGTTAATCTGTTACATTATCAGTTGACTTCAGCACAAAGTCCAAGTCTATGTGGCATAAGGTAGTATTAAGAAATCAGGATCTGAAAGCCTTTGGCTCTTTGTTTCCCTGTGTTTTACCCCTTAACTCACTCGCCTTTTCCTCTATTTGGAAAACAGGTCTTGGGAAATGGAGAAATCTGGTTCAACATTGGGGAAAAAATCTCTCTCTCTCTCTCTCTCTATATATATATATATATATATATTTTTTTTTTTTTTTGAGTTGGAGCCTCACTCTGTCACCTAGGCTGGAGTGCAGCGGCACACTCATGGCCACCCCAGCATCAACCTGCTAGACTCAGGCGATCCTTCTACCACAGCCTTTCAAGTAGTCGGAACCATAGACGTGCACTACTATGCCCGGCTAATTTTTTGAGTTATTGTGGAGACGAGGTCTCGCCAAGTTGCCCAGGTTGGTCTCGAACCCGTGGGCTTAGGCAATCCTCTCACCTCAGCCTCCCAAAGTGCTAGGATTACAGGCTTGAGCCAACGCACCCAGCTTAAAATTTCCCAATATTTTAAGAAGGGAGAAGATGCACACAGAGTAAGGACTGCTGGTCTTATCTCCAAAAATGTTTAATTGATCTCTCTCTCTTTTTTTCCTATGCAACATTTTTTTTCCTTCCTTTTTTTTTTTTTAGTTGGAGTCTCACTCTGTCATCCAGGCTGGAGTGCAGTGGCATGCTCACAGTCACCACAGCCTCAGCCTGCTGGGATCAGGCGATCCTTCCACCTCAGCCTTCCAAGTAGCTGGAACTACAGGTGCACCATCACGCCTGGCTAATTTCTCGATTTATTGTAGATGCGAGGTCTCACCATGTTACCCAGGCTGGTCTTGAACCCATGGGCTCAGGCAATCCTCTCACCTCGGCCTCCCAAAGTGCTGGGATTACAGGTGTGAGCCTTTGCGCCCAGTATTTTCCTAACTTTTATCATCCTCCTCAGCCTCACACAAGGGGACCTTTTATAGAAAGCAACCAAAGGCTTTCAGCCACCAAGAGTTGGAGACCTCTTAGATAGTTCATTACTCAGCCACTATTTATTACAAAAACACTCCTTTTAATCTGTTGTTCTTAAGATTCTTCTGATTCTTCAGTTAGACAATTTCAGATCATTCATTGAGAAAGGCAGCCAGCCACTCCTTGTTGCTGTCCCTTCAGGATATGCTCTTGAACATCTTTTCCTCTGCAGGTTTTCTGGAAGATGGCAAGCTCAGTGCTACAAGCCAGATGGAAGGGAGTGGTGACTTGAACGTCCCAAAAGAAAGCCTGGCTCCCTCTGCTTGGTTCATTGCTGGCCAGCTCAGACTGCCACAATCATTATTACAGGTCATCACTGTTAACTCGTATTCCTGTGGTCTCACTCAAGCCTCTAGCAGCTCAGACTGTAAGAACTAACCTTCAGTTCTTCTTGTTGAGGGGTCAGAGTGGACTACCTGGCACCCCAGGCCCAAACAAGCCTCTGGATTAAAGGCTATATAAGTGATTGTGCACCAAACCCCCGCTGCAACAGTCATCTAAGGTCACCTGTTTTAAGAATCAATACGTCCAAAATTCCCAGAGAAATCATGACGATTACAAAAGGATTTGTTGAGAACAGTTGAAAATGTTTACCAAGACACGTTAAATAACTCCAAGACATATGTAGTAGGAAGCTAATGAGTAGCTCTGGCTCTGCCTCTAGGAAGTGATTTGACGCAAGCCCAAACAACCTTCAAAGTGGCCGTTTAGTTTCTGTCCCATCCTACTTTCTGTTATCCTTCTTCCCTCCTTGCGACCCATTATTTCACTTGAGCAGAAACTGTCCAGGGTCACGAAAGCAAACTGCTGCAGAAACTGGGCTGTTGATTCAGCACTTGGCGAAGGAGTAGAAAACTGTTCAGTGAAAGCCTTGACTTCATTCTTGTGGGCCAGCAAACAATAGCAGCACACTGGTTCTGCTGATAAAAAGAACAAAGAAAACAAACGAATACCTTTTGCTGACATTTCTATTTCTGATAAAAAAACAAAAACAAAAAAACAAGGACGTGTTTTCTTTCTGTCCACCCTTTTCTGGCATCAGAAAGTCTTTCTTATGTAGCCAGCAGAAGAACTGGTCGATATCTCTGACAGTAAAGGCTTAAAATCAAAATCCATTAAAAAAAATGGATACGTAGATAGAAGATAAACAGGTAGACACATAATTGTCTTTCTCCCAGCCTTTCACCTCCTACCCTGACCCTCTCTTCTTCTCTTCCTACTCTGCTTCACACTGCTCTCTGCTCAACACAATTATTCTCTTTGGAGTGGAAAAAAAATCCACTGCTTTGTAACCTTCATGCTGCCATGAGCAGTGTTCTGGCTTATAGTTCAGAGCTTATATTGACTGGGTTGTCAGAAAAATGTGTGTAGTATTTTCTACTTGTCACTGCACAAAATGGAATTTTGGTTATTAAGTTAATCATTATAGGTTGCTAAGTTAAGTAAAGCAAGCCCCCAGTTTGGGTGCTTATAATAACAAATTAACCCAAGTATTAGGCACATCTTAGTAGGAACCTGCATGTCTTCATTTAATGCTCCTTGCTTCACTTTTTTAATCAGAAGAGTGGCATATACTCTGAGCACGGAGAATGGAAGAAATTCTTTGTGGCTGAAAGCATAACTAGACATAATCAGCATAATTATTATCTCCTTAACACAGAGCAAATTTGTAATGTCTCATTAAGGCAGTTTGCACTTTTGTTGATGGGAGTTAGATCTGTGACTTCCAGACACAGGCCTCTCTATGCAGACATATTCTGAATGACAAAGGGATCTTAGTCCAGCACAGGACAGCTTTGGGCTAGCTCACCCTGATCTCCAGTGAGTCTTTTCAAACACTATTTGCTGGGGTCCTTCAATATGACTAATTATTTATTTTTTAGCAAAAATTATGAATGAAAAAATGACTAGGAACATCATATCAAAATCTATGACAATGAACATTTGGTGGTGGCATTACAAGAAATGTTTCTCAATTTCATTGTGTTTTTCTATATTTTCAAATTTCTTTATTTTGAGCCAAATAAAACAGCAGGAAATATTTTTCATAATATTGTCACCTTCTAATGGCTGCATAGCTTAAGTAAGATCGGACGGGTGGGTAATGAAGGAGAAACTGACATTTCATTCGTGGGTAAAGACCAGAATCTAGACATGACTTTGTTATCCTCACTAAGAAGAAAATATTTTGTAAGACCAAAATAGTAGAGAGAAGAATACTGAATTATGCTTTAGTTTATCCAAATCCACCAGGCTCTCACATCTCAGTTTGCATTAGAAATTTGAGCCGTGTCCAGTCAGGATCAGAACCTTCTATCTTCAGCCAGAGTGGATTAGACAAAAGAAACGTCCACAGGTGCGATTTGTTTTCTCTCAGACCCAAAGAATCAGCATCACCTGGGAACTTGTTCGAATGGCAAATTCTGACTTCACCCTAGACCTGGATACAACACAGTGGAGTTTAGAGCAGGAAGTTTGGAATCAGAAGACATTCATTTGAATCCCATTTCTATCTTTTACTAGTTCTTTAAGCAAGCTGAATTTAGGCAAATTATTAAAATGTGGCTAATAATATTTTTCATATGTTTGTTAGGACAAAACTAGTTAATCTTTGTGAAGACTGAAACAGTCTCTGACGTGTGGTGAGTGCTCTGAAAAAGCTTCCTAGTGTTATTCTCCTGGGACTGAAGCAATACCTTACTTAATGTTTCTGAAATCTATAAATTGCTCTAGGAGCGCAAGCATATCAACCAGCAGTGCATCGTTCATGCATTCATTCATCACATAGTTGTTGGAAATCTTCTATGTTGGAGGCATGATGTTGTGTTCTTCACATCTTTCGATGGTAATTTATCATCTAAAAGACATATTTAGGATGCATTAGTTAGGAGGCCCAGATGGGTACCTGGATCAGGGTGGGATGGGTAAAATTTGTAAAAAACAAATATGAAACCTCTCCATAAAGGAAAGGGTATCTGTTGAACCAAAAACAGTATAGAAAATATACATAATAAGCCGGGTGGGGTGACTCACACATGTAAATCCCAGCACTTCGGGAGGCAAAGACGAGAGAATTGCCTGAGTCCAGGGTTTGACTAGCCTGGGCAACTTGGTGAGATCTCATCGCTACAATAAATAAAAAAATTAGTCAGGTGTGGTGGTGTGCGCCTGGAGTTCCAGCTTCTTGGAAGGCTGAGGCAGAAGGATCGCCTGAGCCCAGCTGGCTGAGGCTGCAGTGGCTGTGGGCATGCCACTGCATGCCAGTCTGGGCGATACTCTGCTTCAGTGTTTTAAATGTGCTTATTTAAAATAAGAATGTACAGCCGGGCTCGGTGGCTCAGCCTGTAATCCCACGCCTTTGGGAGGCTGAGGTGAGTGGATTGCCTGAGCCCGCGGGTTCGAGACCCGCCTGGGCAACTTAGTGAGACCTCATCTCTACAATAAATCAAAAAATTAGCCGGGCGTGGGAGCGCGCCTGTAGTTCCAGCTACTTGGAAGGCTGAGGCAGAAGGATCGCTGGAGCCCAGCAGGTCGAGGCTGCGGTGGCCGGGAGCGGCCACTGCACTCCAG
>CAUYQG010252774.1:0-10907 GCA_963574415.1 Tarsius wallacei
TTGATGATCTGTCTAGAGTTGTGAGTGGGGTATTAAAGTCCCCAGCTATAATAGTGTTAGAGTTAATCTCTTTTTTAAGTTTCCATACAAGCTTTTTTCCGAACTTTGGTGCTCCTTTGTCAGGTGCAAATATGTTTAGGATGGATATTTCCTGTTGATGTATTGAACTTTTTATCATTATATAGTGTCCTTCTTCATCTTTTTAAATTTTTTATGGCTTAAAGGCTATTTTTCCTGTGGTTAAATTTGCAACTCCAGCTTTCTTTTCTGTTCCATTTGTCTGAAATTTTGCTTCCCATCCTTTTACTTTGAGTCTGTGAGTATCCTTCCTTGTGAGATGAGTCTCTTGGAGACAATATATTGTTGCCTCATCATATTTTATCCATTTTGCCATTCTATGTCTTTTCAGTGGTGCATTTATTCCATACACATTCAGGCTAATTATTGAAATTGGGAGTTTAACCCTGTCATGAGGTTCTTATACAGTTGCTGTCGTTCCGTTTGTTTGCTGTCTTTTGAATTTTGGGTTGATACATGTGTGTTTTCAATCTTTTTCCTGCACTCTTGTTAAGAATGTTTTTGTTCTTTTTCCCTGTCTTCTGTGTTTAATACTTTCTTAAGTATTTCTTGTAAGGCTGATTTAGAGGCAGTTTAATTTTTTAGGGATTGAATGTCTGGGAAAGATTTTAGTTCTCCCTCACTGATGAAGCAAAGTTTAGCTGGGTAGGGTATTCTTGGTTGAAATTAATTATCTTTGAGGACTTTGAAGATTGAGTCCAAACTGTCCTTCCTGAAGGGTTTCTGTAGATAAATCTGTTGCTATTCTAATTGGTCTTCCCTGGTAGGTAGCCTGACCTTTTTGTCTTGATGCCTTTAGCATTTTTATCTTTATACCTACTTTGTTTAAGCAAATTATTATGTGTCTGGGAGTTAGTCTTCTCATGTGTTGTCTTGCAGGGGTTCTCTGAATCTCTTGTATTTGAATTTTTGTAACACTGATAAGATGTGGGAAGTTTTCTTGAATAATTTCATGGAATGTTTGTTCCAGGGATGTCTTTGTCTCTTTTTCTGCCTCAGGAAGTCAAATTACTCTTAGGCTCCATCTCTTGAAGTAATTGCTCATCTCTTGAAGGGTTTGTTCTTTCTTTTTAAGCTTGTTTTCTATGGTTTGGACTGCTTGGTTTAGTTCTGTATTTTGGTCCTTAAGCTCTGAGATTCTTTCTTTTGCTTGGCTAATTCTGCTTTCCATGCTTATTAGTTTGTTATTTATTTCAATCCCAGTATCCTTTACTCCTATTATCTCCGTTATCAACTCCTTCCTATTTTCCTCTTGTCTCTCCTCAATTCTTTTTATTCTTTCTATTAGTGTCTTGGTGTCTGGGTTTATAGTATGTGACCAGTCATTTTGGGGACTCTTCATTGTTTGCATTCTGAAGTCTGTTTTCTCAGTGTCTGGTTTCCCAGGGGTCTGTGTGAGACCTATATTTTTCTTTTGGTTTTTCTTTATTTGTGTAGATTTTCCCCCACACTTTTTCCTTCCCCACTTTGATTTTGCTCTTCAGCGGTAGCAGGGTTGGTTGCTTTTACTTCTGTTTGCTTGATCTCCAGTCTTTCTTTTGTGAATTCTCTAGCTTTGTTTACTTCTGGAGCTTGACTATGGGTTGAGGGTTGTACTTTTACATTATTTTAATTTTTCAGTTTTGAGATTGAATTTAGGGGGAGGCTGTTATTCAAAATCTGTCTACAGATCACAGTATCCACCAACAGGTGTATGAATATCCTGGAATCTACTTCCCAGTACCTTGCAATCTGTCCATGCAGAGGGAGAATAGGTTTACTCCCTGCAAGCAAAATGTAGTAAGAAAAAGGAAAGAAATTGAACAGTGGCGGGGAGTAAGAGTAAGCTGGAGAGTGAGAAGAGTAAGAGGGAAAACAGACAAACATGCCAACTAATAAATGAAAAGAGACACAAAGACAGAAAAGAATAATAATAAAAAAACTAAAGCATACAGACAATCATGCAGACACACAAGCCAAACAACCTCCTTATTGATACTATTCCCTTACAGAAGCATGAAGTCTAAAGAAAAAAAAATCAGTAAACTAACAGAGGCAAAGCTACTACTTAAATGCTATCAATAACTGTAAGAAGGGAGACAAAAGAGGAAAAAAAAAGAAAAAAGATAAGTAAAACAAACATACAAAGAATATAAATAGAAAAAATAAAAACAAGGGAATCAAGCATGCTCTTAGATCATTCCTCTAAGTCCAATGTCCTTTCAGCTCAGATCTCCAGTTCTCATTGCAGGCTGGTAGGATCTGATTCCCCAGGCCTACTGTGGGGGTAGATTTGATCAGATCTAAAGTCAGTCAGTTTACTGCCTGAGAAGTCTGCCACTCAAATCTGAGCTGTGTCTGATCTAGCATGGGGGAGTGGTATCTGCCTCTCCCAGCTTGATTTTATTACCTTAGAACTCAAGCTGGAGGCAGGTGGAGCTGGGCGCAGCTGTTGAGCTGTCCTCAGACCCATCTGCCAGGTGGAACTGGGGGAGGGCTGAGTGGGACAGCCAGGAGCTGCAGATTGGTGTGGTACTGGGTGGCTCTGGCAGGACAAATCTGTGCAGCATGCATGGGGTCCGGGGGGCTCCCTAGGCCGTGGATTGAGGGCCACCTTGGGCAGGGGGAGGGAGCAGCCTCAGGAAGGAGCAGCAGTGAAGGCGGCCTCTTCAGCATTACAGTGGGAGGAAAGAACTCCGTGGCTGGGAACCTAGAGCAGATCCTGGCGGGGCAGCAATTGTGGGAGGGAGCAGCAGTGGAGGCAGCTAAACCGGCAGTGCAGTGTGTGGAACCCAGGGGCCTCTAGCCCACAGAACAATGTGGTCAGCAGCGTAAGAGGTGGCGGTAGCTGCAGCGACAAACAGAGCAGTGTGCGGGGCCATTTTCTGTCAGTCCTCAGACCTGTGCGGTTGGCCAAAGAGTAGGCTGACAGTGGCAGGAGCAGGAGGCACCAAGGGAGTGTAAGAGCCCCTGTGGTCACTCAGTTTCACAGAGAGTCTCACGGATCAACCTGCTCCTTCACCATCTTGCCAGAAGTCCCCCAAAATAAATTATTTTAATTTCCACCTTAAGGGGAAAAAAGCAGAACAAAATACTTTAAAATAAATAGAAAAAAAAGCATGAATCAAAGTGATACTATGTTCTTATTAAGAACAAATTTATGTTAATTAATTTAAAATATCATATGACATAAAGTATTTGGAAAACTCAACATTAATAACTGACATAAGAAGTTGGGCATGAGACACACACCTGTAGCATCAGCTACTCAGAAGGCTAAGGTGGGAGAATTGCTGGAGCCCAGGAGAATTGCTCCAACCTAAGCAGCATAGCAAGACTTTGACTCCATAAGAAAAAAAAAACTGACATGAGAAAAAATAGAAAACATTAAAAGCTCAATTAATATTAAAGCACTAAAATGTATAGTCAAACAAATAGACATATACTGAAAACTACAGTCCCAGATGGTTATGCTGATAAGTTCTATCAATCACTTATGAAAAAAATATTACTTTAGAAACTATTTCCGAAAATGCAGGAGGAAGAAACACTTCATTACACATTTTATGAGGTCGACATAACCCTAAAACCAAAACCAGACCAAGATATCGCAAGAAAATAATATTAAAATTCTATATCTTTTATAAGTCTGGATGCAAAAAAGTATGAATATTTTAACCAATTAAGTAAATTAGATATATTTAAAAGTTAATATAACATGATCCAGTAGCTATTATTGCAGAAATGCGAGGTTTGTTCAATATTTTAAAAATCAACTAATTAATTAATAATAATATAAAATAATATTTTCATATAAGTAGATTGAAAAAAAATTCAACAAAATCAATATCTATTCAAGACAAAAGCTCTCTACAATAAACTGTGAATAACAAGGAATTTTATAAAAATCAGTTAAAGGGCAACTAAAGAAAAAAGAAAACAGATGACTTTATACTAAATGGTGATATATTACACATTTTCCCCTAAGATTAGAAAAAAGTCAAGAATGTTTGCTCTCAGCAATTCTATTTAACATTTTACTTGAGGTTTGAAAAGTGCAAGAAGGCAAGAAAATAAATAAACTGTATAGAGACTGTAAAGGTGACAGTATATTTGTTATAATAAAGTTATACAAAGATGACTTAATTATGCACATTAAAAAATAAAGAATCAAAAAAAGTAGAGTAAATAAATTAAGCAGTTTTATGTTATGGAGATAAAATTTGCAAAATGATTATATTTCTAATTTTAGAAACAAAAATTATCTAGCAAAATTTAAAATTTTTATCTAGAATGATAAAAACACAGTATTTTTTTCCTGACAACAAGTAAGAAGAAATAATCTACTCAAATAAGAAGGAAAAAAAAAACATAGTATTTAAAAATTTTTGTATAAAAGACATATATCCTATACAGCAAAATTCACAGTGTATTGCTTAAATAAGTGAAAAAAGATCAAAATAAATGGAGAAGCACGGGGTATTCATGTGTTGAAAGACACAATATAATGTTGCTACAATTTCAGTTCTTCCCAAAGTATTTTATAGATTCATTGCAATTCCTATAAAAATTCCAATACATGTAGTATATAAACTGACAATGCGATTCTAAAATGTATAGTGGAATGGAGTTCAAATCATCTGGAGTACCCAAAACAATTTTGAAAAAGAAGTAATAAGTTGGAAAATTCACACTACTTAATTTCAAGGTTTATCACAAAGCTGTAATATTCAGGAGAGTGTGACAGTGTGATGTTTTCATAAAGGCAGAAAAATAGATAAGTGGAACAAAATAAAGAGTCTAGAAATAAACCCTACTTATATTTAGTAAATTGTTTTTTTGACAAAACTATTAATAGATTCAATAAAACAGGTAAAACTTCAACAATGGTGGAAGAAAAACTGTATTTGTATAGTAAGAAAAGGAAGGTCAACTCTTACTGATCACTATACACACAAACATAAAATTTTTAAATGGATTATAGACCCAAAAGTCAAAATAAATGTATAAAATTTCTATTACAAGAAAAACGGTCTTGACCATCCTTTCCTAAATTAAAAAGTGGGTAATTTTGACTTTATAAACATTAGAAACTTCTGCTACTTAAAAGTTGCCAGCTAAAAACAATGAAAAGTCAAGTCATTGCACTATATATGTTTGAAAAATGCCTTGCTTGCAGGACATCTACACAGTTTCTCATACAATAATACTAATAAATAAGAAAAAAAGCAAAATCGATTCAAAACCTTCAACATTCTCAAAAGAAAATTTACAAATGATAAGTACATGAAACAAAGAGCAGACTTCTAGGCTTTAAAAAAATTGAATGAAAACCTCAATAAAATATCAATTCTCATCCAGTAGAATGGCTTAAAAAAAGGGCGGGGCTGGACAAAAAAAATACTCAATGCAACTCCTAAAAAAAAAAAAAAAAATCCAACACATGTAGCATAGGGAATTGACAATATGATTCTAAAATTTATAACAAAATTGGAGTTCAAATCATCAATTAATTGTTGGTGTTAATGTAGAGCTACTAGAACTCTCATATATTTCTGGTGGGAGTATAAACTCATATTTCTGATTTGGTAAATAGCTTGGCAGTCTCTTATAAAGTTAAACAAACACCTATTTCATGACACAGCAATTGTAGTCTTAAATATTTATCCAAAGAAATAAAAATATATATTCACAACAAGGCTTGTATACATATGCCCATACCAGCTTTATTTATAATATTCTCAAAAGTGAAATATTCCCCCATTTCACCCATTGGTAAGCAGATAAACAAACTGTAGCATATTCAAGCAATGATAAAAGACCCAGCAATAAAAATGAGCTGCTGAAATGCACAACAACATACAAAAGTGTCCCAATACAAAAGTACACACAGTGTGTTTCCATTTATATAAAGAATGTTCTAAGTTATGGTTCAAATATCAAATCAGGGATTATTTCAGGTGAGGATGGGGCTGTGGGAAGGATTGACAGTAAAAAGCATAAAATAACTTTCTGGGACTATGGGAATGCTCTATATCCGATTATGCATGGTTGTTCGAGGAGTGCACACAGTAGAGAAAATTTACAAAACCTTACAATAAAAATATGTGCATTTAATTTTTTGTCATTCATTCTCCAATAGAATTTATTTATTGAAAAAAGGAAAATATAACTCATAATGCTTCTGGAGAAACTTCCACAAGAAAATGACCTCGATAAAATACTTGTTTGCTTGCATATATTAACAGGAGATTTATACAACTGGGTAGGGCTTATAGGGATAAAATTATGAGAATGCAGAAAATCACCACCCACGGGGGTGTATGCCTGTAATTCTAGATACTAGGAAGGCTGAGGCAGGAAAATTGCTTGAGACTAACCTGGGCAACACATCAAGACCTTCATATCAAAAACCTTTTAAAGAATAAAAAAGAAAAAAGAAAAAAAGAAAATCAACAGGGGGTAGGTAGAGAGTGAAAGAGAGAAAAATTGATTTACTATGGGCAGAAGAATATTGCCTGGGAATGGAAAAATAAATTAATAAATTTTACTCCATGGCTCAAGCCATTAATGCTATGTAGACAGCTTAATAGTGTAAGCATTAACTACTGAATCAATCAAAATGACAATGCAACTATATGTGGGAATGAGAAGGAAAGTGTATGTGTGCATGTGTGTGTGTGTGTGTGTGTGTGTGTGTGTGTGTGTATGACCTAACAGATTACCACACATTTAGAAACTTACAATGTTACAACCTCATAGATTTGTAGGTAAGCCTGATGTGGATCTCATGTGGCTAAAACTTAGATGTTGACAGACTACATTTCTTTCTAGAGGTTCTGTTTTTTAAGTTTTAAAGATATGGGGTACTATTCAGGGTTAGGTATATAAATGGTCATTGTACATGAAAAGTTTGAGTCTCACGTTGGTCCCCACTTCATCTTGTTAGAGATCAGGTACCCTTATTGATAAAGTGTGTACTCCCTCCCTGGCCGTTTCCCGCTACTGCCAATCCCTTTTTTGTACTATTATGATCATTGCTCAGGGTCTGCTTATGAGTGAGAATATGTGGTACTCAGTTCTTTGATTCTGTGATAGATCACTGAGTATTATAGACTCTAAATCCATCCAAATTGCTGCGATGTTCATAATTTTGTCCTTTTGTATGGCAGTGTAATATTCCATCCTGTATATGTACAACATTTTTTATTCAGTACACTTTTGATGGGCAGCACAGTTGGTTCCACGTTTTTGCTATTGTGCATAATGCTGAGATAAACATGCGTGTGCAGGCATCTTTTTCATAGAGTGATTTGAGTTCCTCCAGGTATATTCCCACAAGGGGAATTGCTGGGTCATATGGAAGGTCGATTTTTAGATCTTTTAGGAATTGCCACACTGTTTTCCACAGATTTTACTAGTTTACATGTCCACCAGTGGTGAAGAAGTGTACCCTTTTTCCAGCATCCTGCTCAGTATCTGTTGTTTTTTGAGTTATTGATGATGGCCAACCTGATTGGTGTTAGGTGGTATCTCAGTGTAGTACTTCATCTCCTGTTCAACATAGTGTTGGAAGTCCTAGCTAGAACAATCAGACAAAAGAAGTAAATCAGGTACCGAAACAGGAAAAGAGGAAGTCAAGCTATACTTTTTTGCTAACGATATGATTCTATACCTCGAAAATCCAACAGAATTTGTTAAAAAACCTTCTTACACTGATAAAGGACTTGGGTAATGTCTCAGGGTACAAAACCAATGTGTAAAAGACAATTGCTTTCTTATACACCAACAACAAACAGGCAGAGAACCAAATGAAAAGCACAATCCCATTCACAATAGCATCTTAAAAGACAGCAATGGCATGTTTAGTCTCTCTCATGTTATACCTCTCTCTGTCACTCTTCTGCCTTCACCTTCCACTTTTAAGGACTCATATGATTATTTTGGAATGACCAGGATAATCTAGGGTAGTCTTTCTTGCTTTATCTGCAACTTCAAAGTCTCTTTTGTCATTATGTATCATATTTAGATGATCCAGAGGTTGAGGTGTGGACATATTCAAAGGGTCATTAGTCAATCTACCACAAGATAAATCCTCATTTTCTCTTTTCAGACATCAGCAGATTATGCCTAAAACTGGGAACTCTGATTATTCCCCAAATACTTCTCTGCCAAATAAGGGGAGATGAAGGCATTGGAAATGTTCAGCAAAGATGAATCTCTCCTTTCTGCAGGAATTGCAGGACTGGAACATTCCCTACTATCCCCTCATTTCTTTCAATGTATCATAGCAAAGTAAAAACAATATGAGATTTGTAGAAAAAACTACTTTGTCTAGAATTCCAGACACACTAATTACTAACTGATACTAGACCATGAACCTTGACTTCTCTGAGTCTTAGTTTCCTTGTTTGTAAAATGAGGATAAATATGAAAATTATATTTAATATATGCAACATATCTAGCAGATAATACATCCTAAATAAATGGAATATATACATTTTCTCCTTTGTGACACATATCTTATTTAAGGAATTATAAATGAAAAACTAACTGTAGTTACTAGCAAGGAGTAGGCTTTCACATTTTTGCATCATTTGCCAAAACAGTAATAATTCTCAGTAAGTTTTCAGAAACTGTCACAGCATAGTCTTATCAAGTGAATCCTATAGTGACTAATTTTTTATTGGGTTACATTACATGCATAAAAAGTTCTCTTCTGAGCTCTACAGGCTAGATTCACCAGTGTTAGTGGCAAGATTTTTCTGTGATTCAGTGATACTTAACTTTGAATCATATCACATATTTTAATATGGATCAGCTCAAGTCTTATAATCAAGATTCAAGATAACTCCCTGGTAATTCTAATCCAATTATTATTCACCTCAGGTGGTATGAATAGATCTTGGGCTATGTGATATTTAGAAGAAAATAACCGCACTATAACTGAATTCCCCTTTCCAAGCACCTGTATAGTGTGATGTATTATTGCAAAAAGAATTCTATTTGGTAAATGTTCGTGTCCAGAGGAACATTGGAACTTGAACAGGAGACAAACAGTTATATATCCCATAGGAAGCTGTTTGTCAACATTGCTTGATCGTTTTTACTTTCATTCCATCATTAGGTGACCTTAGGAACAGTTAGATATCAGGCAACTCGAGATCAGAGACTATATCTTAATTGTCTTTGTATCCTTGACAACTAACGCAGAATCAGGAACATGGAAAGCACTTAGTACATATTTGGTGAAAGGTAAAAAGATCACAATTACAAGAATATCTTTAGCATTACTATGAGAAAAAAAGGCAGATCCCACCCTGGTTTTGCTATTCAGATTGTCTATACCAATCAATGCAAACATCTAGAAATAATGAGGGAGGGTGCAGGCTCTCAACTTCTCCACGACATTTTTGGTGAATTTATTACAGGTGGCACAAAAATAAGAATGGCCAAGCATGCATTTGGGCAGAAAGAGCATTGCAACTAAATGTATCATACGTGAGTAACTGACTTAATCTCTCCATTTTGTTCTTTTTGTCTTTTTTCGTTGTAGTACCATGGCATTATTGCCTATCTATTTATGTTCACACTGCACAGAATTCTTCAGTAGCAAAGGAATTTTGGGAACACTGGCCATTTCAGAGAATTTTTTGTCTTATAAAAAGAGGCATTTTACACTGTATATTGATATTTTTAAAAAGACCAACCTTATGGGCGAAAGCCAGTAAAAAAAAGTTTGTTTTCTAAAGATAAGCAACTTGACATATTTAAATCATGTACACAGTGTAGATTTCTTAGCAAGTTATTTCTGATTTTAGCTCATCTGCATAACCTACTTTTATTGTCACTGCAATTGCTAGTCAAATTTAATAGGAAATCAAGACAAAAAGGCAAACTTCTTCCTTTGCAGTACCGCATGATTCATTATATTAATCTTTTTGTAGCAGAATAAACAACGGAAAATACAACATCAACTTTTTGATTGCTTTAAACATATGGCGAAGAACATGATTGTATGCATCAGTCTCTGGCTTTAGCATAATTTAGTTTTCTAAATAACAAGATGTCTTTGAATGGGAGGGTACACACTTTTTAAAACCAGCAAATGTGATACCTGTCAACAAGAATTAACATAGTATTAATGAGAGTGTATGTTAATGCATTAAACTAGTAGGATATCAGCAAGATATCAGTTTCATTGCCAACTGATTTTTAGAGATGATCTACCATTTGAATTAGTGTTAGTGATAAATTATTTCCAAGTGGTATTAATCATACTCTCTGGGAAATTAAAATGTCATAAAATGATAAAGTATTAAAGAAACAGTATCTCACATCTACACCTGCATATGCATCACAATATCACCAGTGTTTTCTCAAAAATATTCAAAAGAGACCCTACTTTAGACATGATATAGAGTGATGTAAGCAATTTAGCATTCTACTCATTCTTTTAGTAAAGCTTAATCAAAGTAAGTTCTCTAAATGAAAAAATAATATTAGTATATTATGATTATTGTTTATAAAAAAGATATAACTGAGATGAAATAAGGTCTGTTAACTTTTAACAAACTTGATTTAGTTTTGTAGATATTCTTTTTATAAAAATGTGAATACTTTAAGAAATTTTATGATTGCAAAAATTTATATTGAATAAGGCCTAGAATTCATTCTGAAAATAAATTCATCTTTCCATAATTCATCTTCAAAGAAATGTGGATTATTGTAAAGTTATTAAGCAGAATAAAGGTATGCTCTTCACAACAAAAATGTGTGCTCTTTGGAATGCAATAGGAAAAATCAGTAAAATTCAGTTGTTTAATTTCAACAGTATTCTTTATTACTTT
>CAUYQG010252780.1:0-12812 GCA_963574415.1 Tarsius wallacei
GACCTGAGAACCCAGGACTGGTAACACTACAAAGCCCCCAGGACTTGGAGCAGAGGAGTGACCTGTTTCAGGGCACAGACCTGAGACCAGGCAGCTCAGGGCATCCTCCAGCTTTACTGTGTGGGAAATGGAGCACTCTCACCCACGCCTAGAGCTCCAGAAAGGCCTGATGTGGGCCAGGCAGGATGGGGAGATGTCGAGCACTGGCCAGGCCTGGTGCTATCTGGCCCCAGCTGTTTAGGAGACAGGGCAGGGCCCAGCAGTACACAGCCTCATGAATAGGTATGTTCTCAGCCCTGGACCATCTAAACTCACTCCTGGCCTGAGGGGATGCATGAGTCCTCATGGTCTACCACATGGGCTGGGGAATGGGCACAGAGGGGAAAGTCCTCCTTTCTGGCCTGGTACTACTGTCTCTAGAACTACAGAGAGGCAGTGTAGCACAGTAGTCAACATTTGGGCTCTGGACTCGGACTATGTAGATGTGAACCCCAGCTACATCGCTTAGGCTAATGGACCCTCTCGTGCCTCAGCTTCCTCGCCTCAAAAAGCTGGGTAATGAGAGTGCCACCTCCTGGAGTTACTGCGTAGATTAGGTGAGAAAACACACATTTGGACAGGAAGCACCGAGTACCAGCAAGCATTACCACCACTGCCACCGCCTTTAGGAGATGGGGCTGTGGGTCCAGAGTGGTGGAGTCCAAGTTGCCCACCTAATGCAACCATGTCCACAGCTCCCCAGCAGTGCTAGCCTGAACCCCAACACTAGATCCCACTGGGGAGAGTTTTGTCTTTGGCCCCTGCTTCAAAGACGTTAGTGTAACTCCTGCAAGAACTGTGGGAAGATGACAGACTGGGTGCTGCAATGTCACAGATGGGGAAACTGAGGCTCATGCAGTAACCCTGAGAAGAGTTGGTGCTAGAAGAGACCAGGATGGAGGCCTGCCTGTTCAGGCCAGTCTGTTGCTCTACCCAGCCCCATGAGGAGCCAGCAAGAGGGGCAGGGGAGGAAGAGGAAGTTGAGATTGTCAGCAGCTGAATACCATAGTCTGTCTTTACTCTGAAATGTTATTTCCTGAGGGGCTGGGGGTGCAGAAGAGTGAGTGCATGTGTGAGCACAGCCTGGGCATGCACAGGCACCCTTGTGCTTTCCTGTGTGTGCAGCTGCTCTCTAAGGGGGCCATCTTAGGAGGCGGTGAGAGCATCTTACCACACGACATGGGTGTGCATGCACACCCAAGGAAACTGGCTGGGAAGAAAGGCACATGCAGGCACATATAGTGCTACCATGTACAGAATCTGGGAGAAAAGCACTAATACTATGCCACTTTGCAGCTGTCAAAAGTGAGGACCAGAGAGGTATGGTTACTTGCTTAAGGTCACACAGCAAGCAGGTGGCCAAAACAGGCCAACCCATTTTACTAATCACCTCTCAGAAGTTTTGGAGACAAGGTCCCTTTCTATAAATCTCTGTGCAAACACTCTGCACAAACCAAATTCTAACTTAAGATATAGCCACCACAACAGTGGAAAGGCCTCTCACAGGTTAAATGGTCTATAAAGAGGAAACTGAGGCACAGAGAGGATAAGTAATTTGTCCAAGATCACATCAAAATGCATGCCAAGGAGGGAGCATACGACCTAGTAAGGCCAAGAGCTCAGGCCCTGGAGTCAGGCAGACCTGCTTCCATCACAGAATGGTCCTATCACATTCTAGCAAGTTATCTGACTTCTCTGGGCCTGTTTCCTTCTCTGGAAAGCGAGAATAATAAGTATCTCCTAAGGCTGTCATGAGGATTAAATGAGCTAACCCACATCAAAGGGCTCAGCATGGTGCCTGGCACACAGGAAGCAGGAATGGGCCTCAGCTGTTTCTGTGACCATTATCAGTGGGCGGATGAGGGATTCACTTCAGGCCTGGATTCGGGTCTGTGCCCTGTGTGCATGTGGGCATGGCCCCGGCCCCTCACCACAGTGACGGCGTCATTGAGCAGGGACTCCCCGAAGACAAGGATATGCAGCAGCTCGTTGATGTGAATTTCCTCGAAGACAGCCAGCACGGCCACAGGGTCCACAGCCGAGATGATGCTGCCAAAGAGCAGGTTGTCCAGGAGGCCGATGTTGTTGATCTGCTCACCGCCTACCAGGCACACGGCGTACATGAGGCCGCCCAGGAAGAAGGCGTTCCACAGAGTGCCCACCACGGCGAAGATCAGGATGGTGCCCAGGTTCTCTGTGAACTGCCGCAATGGCAGGAAGTAGCCTGCGTCCAGGATGATGGGCGGCAGCAGGAAGAGGAAGAAGACATCTGACTGCAGGAAGGGGGGCGTCTCGCCCACGCCCTTGATCAGGCCCCCCACCAGCAGCCCCACCACGATCAGCAGGCAGCTCTCCGGGACGATGCTCGAGATAGTGGGTATCACATGGAAACCTGCGGAGGGCGAGAGAACGGGAGGCCGTGGGCTTTCGGGGGAGCCAGGAGAACAGAAGGTTGGGGACGGGACCGGGACCGGGGATGAGGAGCGCAGCTGGCAAGAGGTGCTCAGGCTTGGTCTCAGAGGGCCGCTCTGTTAACTCTGAGCCTCCGCTTCCTCGCCTGTAAAATGGAAGGATAACACCAGCTTCACAGGGTTGCCATAACAAACTAAGCGATGATGTTTTTAAAGGGCTTTTTTCAAAGGATATACAGATGCTATCTCTGGTACTGTCATAAAATATTAGAAAGCAGCAGTTCTGCGGTGGCTCACACCTGTAATCCCAGCACTTTGGGAGGCTGAGGAGGGAGGTTCACTTGAGCGCAGGAGTTTGAGACTAGCTGGGCAACATAACAAGACCTTGTCCTGCCAGGCATGGTGGCTCACACCTGTAATTCCAGTACTTTGGAAGGCAGAGGTGAGAGGATTGCCTGAGCTCAGGGGTTTGAGACCAGCCTGAGCAACATGGCAAGACCTTGTCTCTACAATAAATCAAAAAATTAGCCAGTGTAGTGGTGCATGCCTGAGGTTCCTGCCATGTGGAAGGCTGAAGCGGAAGGATCACCTGAGCTTAGCAGGTCAAGGCTGCCATGGCTGTGAGCGTACACTGGACTCCAGCCTGGGCAACAGAGTGAGAATCCAACTTGCCTCTATAAAAAATTTTTAAAAATCAGCTGGGCATGGTGGCACATGCCTGTAGTCCCAGCTACTCGGGAGGCTGAGGCGGAAGGATCACCTGAGCCCAGGAGGTCAAGGCTGTGGTCAGCCATGATTGTGCCACTGCACTCCAACTCAAAAAAAAAAAAAAAGAAGGAAAAGAAAAAAGAAAAGAAAGCAGCAATTCTGTATACCTCCAGAAGGCAGAAATTATACATTGATTACCCAGGTTTCAAACACCAAAGGGCATCACCTATGCCTGAACCCAAGCATCTTTCCAGGCACAGGTTCAGGGAGGCAGATGTGAGCTCAACAGAGGAAAAACAATCTAACAATAGGGAAGATGGCGAGTTCCCTATCATGGAAATGTTTAAGCAGAAGGCAAACAACCGGCTGGTAGAGAGTGACATAAGACAGAGAAGAAAGCACAGAAGAATCAAAGAATATCTGTGCAAAAAGGAACTTGAGGATAATAAGGTCTAGAGTCTGTAAACCTAAAGAACATATACAGTAACCTCCGATCCCAGGCATCTAAATAATCACAGCAGGTTTCCTGCTTAGTCCAGATAGCTGCTCCAGACAGGGCTCAAGAAGTCAACAGCAATCATTTTTGGCATGTGAGATAAAATCTATTTGCCATCCTACTTCCAGCTCCCACCACTTTATTTTGTTTTTTCTTTTATTATTCCTTTGGCTTTTTTCTGCCATCACTTTTTTTTTTTTGAGTTGTTGAGTTGGAATCTCACTCTGTCGCCCAGGCTGAAGTGCAGTGGCATGCTCATGGCCACCACAGCCTCGACCTGCTGGGCTCAGGTGATCCTCAGCCTTCCAAGTAGCTGGAACTATAGGCGCATGCCACCACGCCCAGCTAATTTTTTGATTTATTGTAGAGACAAGTCTTACCATGTTGCCCAGGCTGGTCTTGAACCCACGGGCTCAGGCAATCCTCTCGCTTTTGCCTCACAAAGTGCTGGGATTACAGGCCTGAGCCACCGTGCCTAGCCTCTCCCACCACTTTAAAATGAGACAACTGAGGCCCAGGAAATGGAAAGGATTTGCCCTAAGTCACATAGCAAATTAGTAGCAGAACCAGGATAGAACCAGGGTCTGACCTTCTCCAGCTCTCATCAAATTCTGCAGATCTGTAATTCAAGTTCTTCTGTCCTCCTCCCTGAGACCCACCAACTACCCCCAAGCTGTGTCCTGGCCAGCGGCAGAGGCCACCTCTGCTGTAGCCCACAGTTGATCTTGTGGCTCCAAATCCAGAGCTAGAAGGTAGCAAAAATCCCCAGGAGAGAGGCTACTCTTAATACTAGGTTTGCCCACAGAACCCCCAAGTTCCCTATGATTTGTTTTTGTTTGTTTTGTTTTTGGTGGAGAGGTGGATGGAAAAGACCTGAGCACCTAGCTGCACACTGCACACCATAACCCCCAGGGTCAGCTTGGCCAAGAGGGTGTGACCCTTTGCTCAAGATGAACGTTCCCTCTCTCCTGCCTCCCTAGCCTGTAAGCTCTGTGCAGGCAGATCCTGTATCTGTTTATCGTTATATGTTCAGGGCTGAGAACACAGTAGGTCTCAACAAATATCTGCTGACTTGAAAATGCACAGGGCTGGGGCATTACCCACGATTCCCAATAACCTGCCTGGTCAGGCTCTGCTCTCATTAGCCCTGAGATCCTTGGGAAGGAGAAGGAACTTCCCTCCCCATGCCCAAAGCCCCTGCTGCTCTCAAGTACTGATCTGGGCAGTGCTAGTATAGCTACAAGTCACAGCTTACACTCCAAACATTATCTAGGCCCAGCATCCAGGCACAGTGGCAAGCACCCAGAAAACACTCAAAACATGTTGGAAAAACAAGTCTCCATCCTAGGTCAGGAGGGGACCTCAAAGCCACCATGTACATTCTCCTGACTTTCACCTCTTTTGGTGAAAAGTCCCCTAGTCTTTGTAGCATCCACCAGTAACATTCAGGTATAGCTGGCTGGTACACTGGGAAGGGTTAGGTCAGGTTGGGTCCAAGTCTCTCCTGCTGTAGAGGATAAAGAACAAACTTTCAGCACTGCCTCTGTCATGTGGTCTTGCCTCATGTTCCATCTTCCACACTGCCAATGCTTAGGTTTCAGCCTTGCCAAATTCAGTGCAATTGCCCCATATGAGCCACATCCTCTTTTGCCTGCTGACCTTCGCCTAGTCTAGTTTCTCTAGAACACCATTCCCCTGCTTCTACTCCCACTGTGTATGGCTGACACCATATCCTTCTGCCCTCCTCCTCCTCCAGAAGGTGTTCCCTGGCTACCCCTGTCTGCCCACATTAGGGCAGGAGTCCTTCTCTGTGCCTCTCTCTCTGGCACCCACTGAGGTCAAAAACACAACCCAGGCAGAAGTCAAGACAGGACAGTGGCACCACACCTGAGACCTATGCTGCACTAGAGGGGAGATAGGCAGGCAGTTAGGAGAACAGAGTCCCTGAAGGCATGGGCCAGAAAGCGGCTTCCCAAGGACTTCCCAAGAAGTCCAGCTCTAGCCAACCTCTCAGCCTGTACAGTCTCCCTGCCCCTGGAGTTAGCACCAACAGCTGCCTTAGGAGAAGACAGAGTCTCAAGAGACAGTCCAGAGCAGGCAAATGACAGCTTTTGCCTCCATCTAGCAGGTTAGACTCTAAAAATACCTCTCACCCTTCCTTGTCCCATACCATCAGTCAAATCCAGAGAGCTTTTCTGGCCCCATGAAACGTCACACAGTACCCTGGAGAACTTAGAGAGGAATCAACAACAGCTCCTGCCTGGAGAGGAGGAAGGCATTTAAGCAAGCTGAGAGCAGTGACATGAAGAATGTCCATCATTTCTGTAGGTGTGCCACCAGTACACCAGCAATGTGCTGGGAGCCTGACATGTACAATCTCATTTAGTCCTCACAACAGCCATGTAAGATAGGTATTGCCCCCATCTTGCAAAAAACAAAGCTGAGGTACAGCAAGGTTAGGTGGCTTTTCCAGAGTCTAAGGGAGGAGCTCAGGATGTTTCAAACCTATGGCAGAGGTGCTGGGCACTGGGGAAATTGAGGAGGTTTAGACTCTGAGCCTCTGTGAGGAGCTCATGGGGATAGCTATGCTTTTCTGGATCTTGGGACCTCCATAACTAGGTAAACAGACAGCTAGCATTCCTATTGGACAGATGAAAAACTGGAGCTCCGAGGAGGCAGGATGTGCCCAGTCAAGCTGCTGAAGACTAGGTCCCAGGCCTCCTGATCCAGCGCAGCATGCGTCCTTCCACTCAAGCCAGCTCCCAAGTACCCGGGGTAGGAGCCATGTTCCTGGAGCTGGGCTCTCCAAGTGCTCCTGTTTTGGCTCTTCATCTCCATGAGCAGAAGGAGCTCAGGCCTGACAGGCTCTCTGGACTGAGGGGAGGGGAGGGGAGGGGAGGGGAGGAAAGTGCCCAAGCCCAGGATGAGGAAGATGGTCTGAGATTCACTCTTGGCTCCTTGCCCACGGGTAGGTGGCACATTACTGGAAAGTGCTTCCAGGGCTGGGGGAGAGGGTGGATTCTGTCATCAGGAGGAGGTCCCTTCAGGAGCGATGGCTCAGGGACAGGGAGCAGCCTGTTCTGACTTGTCCCCCTCCCAAGGCCCTGACTAACTGTCCCCATGCTGCTTCCCTGGAGAGTCCCCTCAAAGTAAAGGAAGCCAGCAGACATGAGGTGTGGTGAAGGGACATGGAAGAATGGTTGGGGGTCCCAGTACCCTGACAAAAGCCCAGCACTGAGGCAAAGATCCCAGGATGTCAATAAATGAGGTGAAATTTTCAGGGCCCGAACTTGCAACAGTGGTGATGTCACCAGGATGGAATCAGGGGTGGGGCAAAGGCAGTTGGAATAAGATCCAGAGATGTGAGAGTTAGAATGGCCCTTGTAGGGCATCAAATTCTCCATTACACGGTTAGGGAAATGGAGACTCAGAAAGAGTCAGTGACCTGTCAATGGTTACCTGACCAGTTTCATGAGAGCCCAAGATGCTCTAGGCCCAGTGGTCTGCTCAAGTCACATGACCTCCTTTGAAGGTGTCCAGTCCTCCCAGAGGAAGGAGGTGCGAAGGTGTGGAATTCAGCATCTCTAAGCCACAGGCCAAACCCTCTGACCTAGTTCAGGACTGGCTCCCCTTTTAGGAAAAGAGGCTGGGGAAAGGGAGAGGTGTTTCTCTATCTAGCATAGGTGGTAGCTAGAAAACACGCACACACACACACACACACAGTGGCATACTGAGCAGACACTTCACCAAACTTTGAATTGGTAGGGGGATCTTAATCCCTCTGGGCTGCTCTGCTCTTCACCACAAGAACATTTTATTTACGTCTCCCTGGACTGTCCCCATCTGCTGAGACTGGCTCAGTAGAGCAGGCAAGGATGTCCCATGTCACCCTAGGTTTCCAGGGTGACCAGACACCCCTGATCCCACTTCCTGCATCCCTCCCCTAGCCTGGGAAGTCAGAAGGGAGTGCTAGGAAGAGGGGCCTCTTTGGCCCACAGTGCCAAGTCACCAGGGATCCAGGGGCATGCTGGGGGCTCTGCCGCCCTACTTCCAGACCTGAGGACTGCTCTGGGGCTGCAACTCGGCCAGGTCCCAAGGGATTCCTAGTTGCACAACAATTCCATTTCTTTAACTCCCTCTTCAACTGCCCCAGCAACCAGTCTCAACTACAGCAATGAAAGGTAATACTTCCCAATGAAAGTCCAGCACTCTACAGTTTACAGCAGTGCACTCTGATACTTTTTAATCAATTTACTCCTCATCACAACGCTGACAGGCCATGACTAACATATCTTCATTTTTCAGATGAGACACAGAAAGGTAAGAAACTTGCTCAAAGTCTCACAGCTGATAACTGGGATTCAAACCCAGGCAGCCTATCTCCAGAGTTCTTGGTCACTCAACACATTATCATTAGTTTTATTCTTACTTTGTTCCTAAGGGGAGCAATAGTTCCAGGACTGAAGAGGCCCAAAGCAGTTCCCAAAGGGTTACAGGTAGATATGTCTTTCTTCCCCAGGGAAGTTTCCTCAATGCTTCCCTTCTATTCTAGTGGCCTAGTAAACACCTTGTGAAATCCTTCCTGTCTTATAAAGCTGTCCCCTTCAGCAAGTCCTGCAGAGTTAATGCAGCCAAGAGGAGTCAGTCTTCTCTGGCAAACTCTTAAGGCAAAAAATGGAACTTTTTCAGACTGTTCAGTCCCTGCCTGCCCAAGATGCATTCAGCCCTGGTGTCTACTAGAGCTGAGGGCTCTTGGGTCAGGGAGGGCTCTGATTCATTTTGAGTTTGATTTTTCTCAATGTTGATTCTTCCTACCATCAACATCAGCTATGAGAACCAATGAGAAAGACAAACCAGATTAGGATGGACTCAGGTGCTGCCTCAGCAACTACACAGCCAGACATGCAGAGGAGACAGACACGTGACACTAGCCACCCCTACTATGTCTTCACTGCCAGAAAACTGGGTCCAATCAGGGTGCAATCACTGACTTGCTGGGTGGTCTTGGGCAAGTTACTTTACATATCCTATTCTCAGTTTTCCCATCTATGTTACAGCCTGTTTCAGAAGGTTTCTATAATAAGGGTAAAGAATGTCAAACAGGCCAGGCGCGGTGGCTCACGCCTACAATCCCAGCACTTTGGGAGGCTGAGGTGAGAGGACTGCCCAAGCCCAGGGGTTCAAGGCCAGCCTGGGCAACTTGGCGAGACCTCATCTCTACAATAAATCAAAAAATTAGCCAGGTGTAGTGGCATGTGCCTGTAGTTCAGCTACTCGGAATGCTGAGGCAGAAGAATTGCCTGAACCCAGCAGGTCGAGGTTGCGGTAGCCTTGAGTGTGCCACTGCACTCCAGCCTGGGCGACAGAGTGAGACTTTGACTCAAAAAATAAAAAAATAAAAGAATGCCAAACAATGCTGGTACTCAATGTTCACCAAAAATGGTAACTACTATGACTATTGTAATTTTCTTTAAAACCCAAGTATAACATGGATTACGCTATGTGATGCATTGACATGCATGGGTTCATTACTGGACTATATACTACCTTGAGGGTAGGAACTTTCTAGAGTTAGCAAAAAAAAAAAAAAAAGCACAGTATAGTATCTTGCACATAGCAAATGGATATGTGGGTAATGGATGAATGAAAAACAAAGAAAGAAGACAATAAATGGGAAGGCAGGCTAACTTCACCAAGCTTTTGCCAATATCCAAACATGAGGGCTCTTGTGAAAATTAAATGAGATGGTGTATTAAAACCACTTAGCACAATACCTGGCACATATGTCTTTGAATCTCATTTCCTTTCTGTAACTGGGTTGATGATGTGACCCCCAGGGTGGTTGGAAGCAACACTGAGATAATCAGAGCTCTTGGCCCACAGCAGCAACTTAGTGAATAACACCTTTTAAACCAGTAAAGCCGACTAAGACTATATTTGATCATGATCCACTTTAAGCAACAAAGATCTGAGTATCACATGTTCTCACTCATAAGTGGACCTTGAACAACTATCATAATACTATAAGAAAAGGATTGACAATGGCGGGAAACTATGGGGGGGGGACAGGGAGAGGAAGGGAGGTGGGATTAACAGTAGTCAATATCTGTCTGGGGACGGGGGGTCACACCTCATCAACAAGGGTACCTGTACAATGCTTATTTGTATACCTAACCCTTAACTGTACCCCACAATTTTAAAATAAAAAGTATGTATTAAAAAAAAAGATACAATCTTCAGTACAAAGAAGAAGAAAAACACAGTATCTGATGCAAGATGCTGTGCTGGGGGCTTTTACATACCTCCTCTCATTTCATACCTCCTCTGATTTCATCTCATTTCCTGACCCCTATCTGATAGATGAAGAAATCAAGGCTCAGAGAGGTGAAGGGACTTACCCAAGGCTACCTAGCTGGAAAGTGGCAGAGTCATCATTAGAACCTAGGTCTCCTAGCTGCCAGTTTTTTGTGCCATGCTGCTTCAATGAAAACAGCCTGCCTGGATCACCAGGAAGAGAATTCAAGTCTGAAATATGCCTCCCCCACAAAAACAACCATAAATCAATCTGTTCTGAGTACCTGAGCAGGAATCATTCCCCATGTCCAGGTGAGTTGGTTCTCTCTATTCCTTTCCCTATAATTCTTCCAAATAGCACTTCTATTTCTTCCTTGTTTCAATTCACATTTCAGGAGGTCTTACTATGTTAGGGGGACAAGGTCCCAACCTCTAGAACATCAGGTCTGGATGAGAAAGAAGCTGAAAAGCTAGCAGAAAACACAAGCAGCATATGCTGGGCCACCTGAGCACTGGAAAAGAGAAACTGGGCCAGGAGGCCAAAACCCGGGTCCAGGTCCAATTCTGCCCTTTAGTAATTGGGTTGAGATTTGGGCAAATCACTACACCATGGAAGGCCCTCAGTTTCCTCATGTGTAAACAAATGAGAATCAAGGGACTGGACACAGGAGCACCTGGCAGAGATGACTGATAAAAGAGAGGTAAGGCAGGCTGAAGGGTGCTGGGCAGCCCCTAGAGTAGTAAGCAGAGTGATTCTGCCAGCGGCAACTGCTCCCAATCTTCTCTCAGATACCTGACAAGACAGACTGTTCCAGAGGCACTTACATTGTAATCAAGGATTCCAGGCCAGAGATCTGATCACTGGGTACAAGTCCCTCACAATTTATAGCACCCTCTCTCCAGTCCCTTCTCCTCTCACTTCTATCTCCACCAACTCCTTGACTTGTTGTCAGAAGTCCTCAAACCCCGCCTCTGCACAAAGAGCAGGGAACTCTTCTTCAGCTTGAACTTCTATCCACCTTTTAAAACTCAGGGCAGGTTGGGCTCGGTGGCTCAACCTGTAATCCCAGCACTTTGGGAGGCCGAGGTGAGTGGATTGCCTGAGCCTGTGGGTTCGAGACCCACCCAGGCAACTTGGCAAGACCTCATCTCTACAATAAATAAAATAAAATAAAAATTGCCAGGTGTGGTAGTGCGCACCTGTAGTCCTGGCTACTTGGAAGGCTGAAGCAGAAGGATCGCTGGAGCCCAGCAGGTTGAGGCTGCAGTGGCCGGGAGCATGCCACTGCACTCCAGTCTGGGTGACAGAATGAGACTCCAACTCAAAAACGAACAAACAAACAAAATACTCAGGGCAGGTGTCACCTCCTCTGAAAAGCCTTCCTAGAACCCCCCCAGGCTGAGTCAGGTGCTTCTCCAAGCTGAGGAGCTCTGTGGTTGCTAGTCAGCTTGGCATCCCAGCACACAGCCCCATGCCCCACAAAAGTAACACTCAGAAAAAGCAAGTTAAGAGAATGATGGAAGCTTCCTGAAGAATGTGGTACTAAAGTTTGGTCTTGAGGATGGGAGACTGGTGGGGGAAGAGTGTGAACAAATGAACAGTGAGGGAGTCTCAACAGTCTTCTGAGGATCCTAAAGCCTGCAGCCAGCCACCTGGAAATGATACCGACCAGTGGGCAGATGGGGGCACGCAGGCCTGAGGCAGGCAGGCTGCAGAAGAGAGGTGAGGAGCCTGTTGATATGCAGGCCTCAGAGGGTCCTCTGACCTTCAGGCCTGGCCCAGAATGCCCCATCCCGGCCTGCAGCCTGGTTCTACTACTATCAGCCTTCTTCCTGAAAGACCCATTTCAGTAACCCCTACCCCAGCCCATCCCAAGCCGTGGCAGCACCTCTTGGTATCCAGCCCGACTTCCCCAATCACCCAAGCTCTTCAGAAACATTGGTTGAATAAATTTCACTCCGGCAGATTCTCCCCATCCCCCTGCAGGAAAGGCGTTGGATCAAGAGTCCCTGTGCAGTGAGGCGGAGGATGACTCACACGGGGGAGGGGAGGGACAGGGACTGGGACCAGCAGTAAACAGCCCGTGTGTTGACAAGAGACAGAATTCCAACAGGCCCAACAGTGCCTGGCAAGGGAGAGGTGCCAGGCAGCCGGCGGGGGCGGTTACCTGGGGGTGGGCAGCTCAGTGGGGTGGGCTTTACTTGGGATGGGGTGGGTAGGACCTCAAGCTTTACAGACTCTCATGGCTGGATTGGGTCCCTGGTAAATGACCATGTGATACATACTTGTTTCTTTTCTCCACATGGAAATATATTGCCTTGGTGATTTTAAACAGAACTCATATGGTCATGTAAAATTTTGTTCTAATCGTAGTGTTTTAAGCAGGAGAATCATTTCCTAGTGATTCTCTCCCTTTCCATATAGTCACTATACCAGCTTCCTCCATTGTTCTACATTGTTCAGTTCAGTATACATTCTTGCAAACTTTTCTGCATCTATAGTTTAAAATTATGTGTCAATGGTACATCATACATACTGTTCTAAAACTGCTTCTATGGGACAGAGATGCACTAAGTACCTTATTGAAGCATCTCATTTAATTCTCTCTCTTTTTTTTTGAGTTGGAGTCTCACTGTCGCTCAGACTGTAGTGCAGTGGCCACTCCCGGCCACCGCAGCCTAGACCTGCTGGGCTCCGGCGATCCTTCCGCCTCAGCCTTCCAAGTAGCTGGAACTACAGGCATGCGCTACCACGCCTGGCTAATTTTTTAAATTTATTGTAGAGATGAGGTCTCGCCAAGTTGCCCAGGCGGGTCTCGAACCCGCGGGCTCAGGCAACCCACTCACCTCAGCCTCCCAAAAGC
>CAUYQG010252783.1:0-16070 GCA_963574415.1 Tarsius wallacei
GGGCCCATGAAGACATGAATAAATGGAATGTGGTATCCTCAGTGGGATCGTTACTTATTATCTTGGTGTCATACAGGGCTGCCAGACATCTGAGGTCCTAATGGAGGCAGGTTTCTCATCCAGATGAAGGAATCTGAAAACTCCACATGCAAACTGTCACCTGCCACTATTCCTTTCTTCAGATGGGTGAAGGAAGCCCTACTTTCACAACATCTTGGGGTTGCATCTGCCACAGCTGGCCATTCCGCACGTGCTTGGAGCTCAGCCGAGCCAACCAGCCAGGGCCGAGGCCGCAGGGGAAAAGCTGATTCTCTTTCAACAGAGACATTGGTTTTAACAGATAAAAGACCTCAAAAACAGACACTACAAAGAATATGTGAGGCTATTAACACATATCAAATGTGAGTGAACGTTAGTCAGATGTCACATTCACTCACAGTGTTTACAAGACACATATAACTTGAGCCATCTTGAATTCTAAAAGACAAAAGTGATGAATAATTATACATTATTATTCATGGATAGCATCGATTTCTTCTATTACGTTTGAAGGCTTTAAAAGGACTTAATAGGAAAGACCCTTTAAATGTGATAGTGATATTTCAAAATTTGTGTTTTCTTTCTTTTCAGGACTTCCAATAGTAATCAGACATTATCATCCTGTCATACTATGGAGCCATGCTCATCAGATGAATTTTTCCAAGCCCTTAATCATGCCGAACAAACATTTAAAAAAATGGAAAACTATTTGAGACATAAACAATTGTGCGATGTAATTTTAGTTGCTGGTGATCGCAGAATTCCAGCTCACAGGTAATTATTTTCTACATTTCTGTATGTATGAAATATTTCCTTGATAATTTAGCTACATGTAGTGAGATAGCTAAATGTTTTACTTTTGGGAAGGGGTATATGTTCCATGGAATTTCCATAAAGAAAGCAGTGTATATGAAATTATTATACTTTAAGTGATCCTAAAAGGGTCATTTTTCCTCTATTGAAGCACAATAAACAAAACATACTAATCTCAGACAAGTTAGTATAGTGTGGTGTTCAGCTGTTATAAGCAGCTTTCATGTCATGTTCTGCCTATCAAATACTTTAAATAAACTCAATGGAAATTAGAACTTGTGGGTATTTAGAAACAAAAAAGCTGGTAAAATGGAGTAGCAAAGTCTTAAGATTTTTTAAATAGTCGATCCCAACTACTGTTTGCTGATCTCTAAGTATGGAAAGCAGTGCTGGGGAAAAGCCTTTACTACAAATGACATATTATTTCTTGACTCTATATTAAATTGTTCATTGTTAATCATCAGTTGATTCTCAAAGGTTTTTTTTTTTTCTGCCCTTCAAACTAATTAACACTCTGTCCCAAAGGTTTTATAAAAACCCTCCAAAGTAGAAATAAAATCATTAGGAAGAATGGGCTTGGTCTTACAGTTTTCAGTGAATCAGTTAGCTTACATTTGTTGAGACACTACAATACAGTGACCGAAAGTCTGTGTTATTAGTATGAGTTTATTCAAAATGGTATTTCAACCTGAATTTTGTAGAGACATCTCAAATTCTGTTATTTCCCAGTTGAACTCATTCTCTTACCTGCCACGCTCGTGTGAGCCAGCACCATCTCACTTAGATTACTAATGCAAGAGCCTCCTAACCAGTCTTCTGCTTCCACTCTTCTTCCCTCCATTCTGTTTTTAATCACAGCTACCTGAATGATCTTTTAAAATGGAACTCAGATTCATTCTCTCATCTGAAAGCCTTTCAGTGACTCCTCATGTCACTGAGTGTGAAAGTCAAAGTACAGGCAGTCCCTGCGTGATCCAGCCTGCCTTGCCTCCCTAATGTTCTGTCCTCCCGCTTTCCTTGCTCACTATGCATGAGCCACACAGACCCCCTTGTAGTTCCCTCCATGCTGCTCCTGCCTTTGGACTTTTGCATTAGCTACTCCTCTGCCCTTAGATACTTGCATGACTAAATCTTGCACCTCCTTCAAATCTTTGCCTAAATGTCACCTTTCAATGAGATCACCTATTTAAACTTATCACCACTGGGTGCAGTGGATCAAGCCTATGTAATCCCAGCATTTTGGGAGGCCAAGGCGTGAGGATTGCCTGAGACCAGAGGTTCAAGACCAGCCTGGGCAACTTGGCAAGACTTCATCTCTACAATAAATCAAAAAATTAGCCAGGTGTGATAGCGTGCACCTGTAGTTCCATCTACTTGGAAGGCTGAGATGGAAGGATCACCTGGGCCCAGCAGGGCAAGGCTACGGTAGCTGTGAGCATGTCACTGCACTCCAGCTGGGCAACAGAGTGAGACTCCAACTCAAAAAAAGAAAAAAATATATATATAAAAAACTGGGCACGGTGGCTCAAGCCTGTAATCCCAGCACTTTGAGAGGTGGAGGCGAGAAGATTGCCTGAGCTCAAGGGTTCAAGACCAGCCTGAGCAACACGGTGTGACCTCGTCTCTATAATAAATCAAAAAAATTAGCTGGGCTTGGTGGTTCCAGCTACTTGGAAGGCTAAGGAGGAAGGATCACCTGAGCTCAGTACGATGAGGCTGCAGTGGCCGTGAGTGTGCTATTGCACTCCAGCCTGGGCAGCAGAGTGAGACTCCAACTCAAAAAAATATAAATAATAAATAAATAAATAAACTCATCATTCTTTCCCCATTTGCCTTAACCCTACTTTTTCCCCCATAGCGCTTATCACCTTTTAATACACTACAGAATTTGCTTCTACTGTTCAGTGTTTGTCTCCTTACTTTCTAAATGTAAGACTCCATGAGAGAAAGTATCTTTTATCTATCTTGTACACTGATGTATCTCAAGTATCTACAACAGTGTTCTGTACTTACTGAGCACACATCAGTATTTGTTTAGTAAATGAATGAATGAGTGAATCGATGAATCGGCATTTCTCTGAAGAAGCAACCTGAATGACCAATAAACATTTGAAAAACCAGTTGGGTACAGTGGTTCACACCTGTAATCCCAGCACTTTGGGAGATTGAGGTAAGAGGATTTCTCTAGCCCAGAAGTTCAAGACCAGCCTGGGCAATATAGCAAGACCTTGTCTCTACAAAAAACAAAAAAATTAGCTGGGTGTGGTGGCACATACTTGTAGTACCAGCTACTCGGAAGGCTGGGGTGGAAGGATTGTCTGAGCCCAAGAGGTCAAGGCCACAGTGAGCTATGATTGTGTCACTGCATTCCAGCCTGGGTGACAGAGTGAGACCTCAACTCAAAAAAAAAAAAAAGAAAAAAAATTGAAAACCCTCACTAGCTATCAGATGAATGAAAATTAAAACAACAGTGAGATACCATTTAACACCTCACAGGTGGGCAAAAATTTTGACATCTGACAATACTGTGGGGAAAATATTAGTCTTATACAATGCTTGTGGGTATCTAAATTGGTACAGTACCTTGGAGTGCCATTTGGCAAATCTTATGACTAAAAAGTGACACTCCCAAGGAGGGAGGAAAAGGGAATAAGAGAGGAATTGTATGGAAATATCAAGATATTATCCAATGGAAAAAAATACATGTTTCAGAAATATGTATATTTATAACTTAAATTTATTTATATGTGACTATCAAAAGAAACATAGCTAATACATATTGAATGTATTGTAATACATATAGTATATATTATAAAATATATGCTATACCATTATAATAAAAAATTATAATAAATGTTAAAAAACACTTGCTAAAACCATTTTCAAATGTTTCCCATATATTCACTACTTATGTGATTAAATTTTTTAAAAAATAGCTTAGGTGTTTTAAAAAATGATAAGCAAAAATAACTTTTACATTTTTTTCTTTTTTTATATAGTTGATTTGATGCTAGGGTCTTGTAGCTTGTTTTCTGGATGTTATAAAGCAAATGTGAGTAGTGAGCAGGTAAATCATTTACCTCAGCAGAAACTTTTCAGTAATGATAATTTATTATTCAAAGGAAGGAAATAGAGCATAAAGCAATTTGTCAAACTTAAAATGCATTTCCCAGTACCATGCACTTTCTATGAACAACAATTTTTTTAAAAGAAGCATTTATTAATGAACATCGACTTTAATGTGGTCATTGATTTTTTTTTTTCCTGGTGTGTTCTCAGATTGGTGCTCTCCTCCGTCTCAGATTATTTTGCTGCCATGTTTACTAATGATGTCAGAGAAGCAAGACAAGAAGAAATAAAAATGGAAGGTGTAGAACCAGATTCTTTATGGTCTTTGATTCAGTATGCATATACAGGTAATAAGTATGAAGATGTAAATGAAATCCTCTTAGATTTATGTTGTATTATTAGATTTTAGATTACTGCCTTTAAAAAGCAGTACATAACTAACAGTTAATTCTGCTATTGTCATCACTACTCCTGCTGATTTAACTTGGTGATAGATTAAAATCTCCATATTAAAACCTTTATAATGGTTATCATAACTGAGCTTTTGAATGGTATTTTACAATGGTAATATGATAATTAAATGAGTTAGTAGCAAATTTTGTATGTGAAATTTGAGTTATACAGGTATATATTAATAGTAGATATGTTACTAATTAATGCATCACTTTAAAATTTTGAAAACAAGACATTAGTTTTTTCTTTCAGTAGAAGTCACAAAGAGCTAATAATATTCTTCCACATTTAGTACTTTTATTTTCTTTTTGGAATGTCTTAAACCATGAAGGTCTGTAATACATGTAATGAGCTCTTATTTAGAAATATTACTGTTAGCCTCAGTCATTTTATAAAATAAGGTTAACTTAGTTTCATATAGCTAATAGCATTTCGTTTTATCATTAAGGCCGCCTCGAATTAAAAGAAGATAATATTGAGTGCCTGTTATCTACAGCTTGCCTTCTTCAGCTTTCTCAGGTTGTGGAAGCATGCTGTAAATTTTTAATGAAACAGCTTCATCCATCCAACTGTCTTGGAATCCGTTCTTTTGCTGATGCCCAAGGTTGTACAGATTTGCATAAAGTGGCTCACAATTATACTATGGTATGTATTTTTTGAAAAGTGGGAAGACATATCCTCTATGCCTTATTCCCTATTGTTGCAGGCTTATCTACATGTTGCTATTTTCCCGTGGCTCTACCACATATCTTGAAGTTCAGGCTCATTGTCGGTGTCATATTTTTATTGAGTTATAAGGGAAAAGCACCAAGTAGTACTTCTCCTGGTTGTATGAGGCAAGCCCTAAATTGTTATAGTCACTGAAAAAGCAGAACTGTGGCGTAGGACTGCTCCATTTTCAGATCTGCTACATTTTAAAGGATGACTTTCCCAAACATTTTACTTTGTAGCACATGGATGAATTTCAGAATTGTTCATATCTTTGCTTATGGAAATTGGTGATATGGAAGTTGTTGTAGCATATTAATAGAGGACAGATAGGTGACTTTTTATTATTAAAATTAACTGATTATATTTTAAAAGTGTTTTGCTTAGCCATGTAGCATGATGTTCCTATCAATTGTAGCAAATTATGTGCTCAAAATAAATCATAGAGGAGGTTCTGACTCAGTAGCCTAAAGGATAGTGGAATGCAAATTGAGCGAGGATAACAAGAAAATAGGGGCATGTTGAGGGCATATTGTGAGGACCAGCCTTCACAGTCTTAACAATAGAGGGCATGGTGAAGGGAGGATATGTGGATTTTTAAAGACTGACCAAGTTGCTACACTACAGCAGTCAGTTCTTCACACCCAGACAATGATTGAAGACTTTGCTTTAAATGCTTCAATTAGTTACAGTTTCTAAAAAAAGAAAGAATATGAATATTCCTGTGCATGTGTACAGTTATCCATATTACTAATTTCATCAACTTTAGATGTTATTTTGTCTTCTCTCCTCTCTATTCACCATCCTTCCATTGAGTTGGTTGGGATGTGAAGATTTTAGCAATTCTTTAGGAATCTTTAATTGGAGAAATAGAGATTGGGAAAAATTATAAGAATAAGTATTTACAAATTATTAATTATTGAGAAGATTAAGTCTGCCTACTTCAAATGTCTGCCTACTTGATGTTAGGACTAAAAGAGTTTGTTTTGTTTTGTTTTATTTTGTTTGAGTTGGAGTCTCACTCTGTCGCCCAGACTGGAGTGCAGTGGCCGCTCCCGGCCACCGCAACCTTGACCTGCTGGGCTCAGGCGATCCTTCCACCTCAGCCTTCCAAGTAGCTGGAACTACAGGCGCATGCTACCACACCTGGCTAACTTTTTTGATTTATTGTAGAGATGAGGTCTCGCCAAGTTGCCCAGGTGGGTCTCAAACCCACATCAGGCAATGCACTCACCTCAGCCTCCCCAAGCAAGGGACTACAGGCTGAGCCACCGAGCCCAGCTGACTAAAAGAGTTAATAGAAACTTATCACTCAAAACAGTGATTGGCACATAGTCTATCCAGTCAATAAGTATTTTCACATTGTCATCATCATTACATGGATTTAATCTATACAACATAGTAGAGATTTATGTGAAGGAGCAAAAGCACTCATACAAAATCACAGCCTTTATGACTGGTGTGTCTTCCTGTGGTGTAACTACTACTTAGGAATGTTTCTTATTTGTAGTTATCACAGAGTCTCCACTGAAAAAACAAGAAATTTTGCATAGGACAGTAATATACATACCTAGCATGATATTTAGTTAACATTTTAAGAAGTCCATTGAAACATTTCCCAGCTGGGTGTGGTGTCTCACTACTATAATCCCAGCACTTTGGAAGGCAGAGGCAGGAGGATTGCCTGAACCCCGGGGTTCCACACCAGTCTGGGCAACTTGGTGAGACCTCATCACTACAGTAAGTTTTTAAGACTTAGCCTGGTGTAGTGGCCCACTCCTGTAATTCCAGCTATTTGGAAGACTGAGGAGGAAGGCTTACCTGAACCCTGCTGGTCGAGGCTGCGGTGGCCATGAGCATGCTACTGCATTGCAGCCTGAGCAACAGTGAGACTGACTCTAAAAAAGAGAGAGAAAGAAACAGTTCCCTCCCTCCGTCTTTACCATTCTTTGTAGATTTCTCATTTTAACCTACACCTGAATTTTCAAATATTTTTTCGGAATAAGATGACTATAAATAAATAAAATAAAGTTGGGTTCTTTTCTTCATGATAAGTTCATAATTTAATATCTTTTTTCTAGGAAGGGATTTTATTCATGTGAAAACATTTATATGCATTTAGTCATTCCTGTTGTTTACAGTAGAGGCACAATTGCTGCTTTAAGGCTTACTCATAGATTAAATGTAAATTAGCTGAATGTTTTAAAAACTATTTTCCTTTTTTTTTTGAGTTGGAGTCTCACTCTGTTGCCCAGACTAGAGTGCAGTGGCACGCTCCCGGCCACTGCAGCCTGACCTGCTGGGCTCCAGCAATCCTTCCGCCTCAGCCTTCCAAGTAGCTGGAACTACAGGCATGCACTACCACGTCCCGCTAGTTTTTGATTTATTGTAGAGATGAGGTCTCGCCAAGTTGCCCAGGTGGGTCTAGAACCCGCGGGCTCAGGCAATCCACTCACCTCGGCCTCCCAAAGCGCTGGGATTACAGGCTGAGCTACCGAGCCCGGCCTTAAAAACTATTTTCATAGCCAGTTAGTTGTAGATTTTTTTTACCCTCAGGGCCATTATTTAATCTTATTTCAACAGAGAAATAAAATTGAATTCTAATAACAATAATTTAGAGGCTGATTGTCTGATTTGAATTGTTGCTATGGGAACTGAATGAAAATGTATATCAAAATTTAATCTTCAATTTAAATAAATTCTTCAGTAATTTCATTTGCTACAAAACTATTTCAGAAGGAGAAAGGGTACAACGCTAGCAAGTGTTTGTAGCATGATAGTTGTTTGTATCATAAAATAAATTTAAAATATGAAGTAAGCTTAATGCCATGCCAGTGAGTTCAATCAGTTATTGGTGCATGTACTGGACATGTTCTTTGAGCCTGCACGAATACAAGTAGGGAAGGTGAGGAGTTCCTTCTCAGGGCCCTGAAGTGTGGATACCTGTTTTCTCATTCTGACTGCCATGGAACATGACCTGGATCTAGTCATTTAACCTCTAAGAAAAGGCTAAGATTGGTTATATAATTGTCACTATTTAATGTCATCATGAACTTATGAAACAAATATAAATAATTTTAAAATTTAATTTTGTTTCTCAATCTAGAAAACTTACAAAAACATTGAATTCTGCTAAAATAACTGCTTCAAAATTGGATTAATCCTTTTGAAAAGCACTTTGTATTTAACCTTGAGTTCAGTAGTATTTCATAAATCGTTGAAAATTTTTCACTTAATATAAATTATGCTAGAATGAAGTAACCATTGTTCTGAAATAGATGTATCAACAAATAATGCATCAAATTAATATTTATATATTTGTAATATATAATTTATATTTATAATCCTTTTCTTCCTAATGAAATGCAACTAATACTATTTGTAAGTATGACAATAGTTACCTCAGTGTTGTATATGTTGGTTATACTATACACTACACCTTTAAACAATTAGAAATATATCTTATTTTGATTTCTTTAGAATCTTAGCTAACATTGTATAATAAATATCTTTCCATGTAGCTGTGTGTTTTTTGTTCTTGAAATTTTTAATGCCTGTTTAAAATACAGCTACCTATAACTATTTCCCTTTTTTATCATAAATAATAATACAGAGAAGCACTGTTAGGTATTTAGCTTTGTTTTCTGCTTACAAATTATTTATTAAGACTTAAACTACAAGTTGAATAACTGGATTGAGAGTTTCAACATTTTTATAGCTCTCTGTGTTACCAAATCATTTTATAATGTCAGTATACAATTGAGTAGAACAGTTTTCTTGAAGCCATTCCAGCATTGAGGTTTTATTAGGATATATTTCTGAAAATGACAATCAGTCATTTAAAATAGACTCATTTGGGCATCTTGTAACAAATCATGATTGATTGAAGCAATTGAATTTAGTTAATTATTCATGAATGGTTTTCCTCTTAAGAATTTGTGCTGAAAGAAATGTCGACACAAGATCTATTTTAGATCAGTACCTCACTCAGGTTGCCACAGGCTATATAGAAAAAATAATTCTTATTTTAATATGGAAGGCAGTTATTGGTAGTCTTTATCTTTAGCTCTAATTTAAACAGCCTTAGCTACTTTGCTAAAACTATGCTTGCTGAGACAGTGATAGTACATTAGGAAGTGTAAGAAAAGCATTAAGGGACAACATGTCTAGCATTTGCATTTATATTATAACTCTGGCAACCATGTTTATCCTTGTAACCTTTCACATCAGAGAGTTTGTTTTCCTTCTCTCCAGATTATTTAGCATGATACCTATAAAGATCATCTCATACCCGAGGGCATTTCTATCTCCCATTTCAAATTATAAAGAGTTTGATTCTAGCATGCGGCCAGAACTGAGTCATCTTCAGTTTAAGGTCCTGGTCCCAGTATATTCTAGGTCAACACTTTTGCTTTAGTTCTTTATCCTGTGATACCAAAAGAACTTTGTAAAGAAATCAGATCCAAAGAGATTAAAAATTTCAAAACAGACCTGAAATCTTAGGTGGTCTTATAAATAACATTAAAACAGTATTAAAAGCCAGTTTGATTCTAAGACAAATACTCTTCCAAGCGTAGTCTAGGAAGATTTCTGTGGTCTAAAATGGTCCTGGGAAGTCTAGTCAGCCTGGAGGCTATTTCTGGGTAAGAGAAATAATTTCAGTCTCATCCAGGTATTTGGCTCCACTGTTGGCCAAATTCTTCAGCAACCACAAATCTAAACTAACTTCTGATGTTAGAGTATCATACATTTCAGTGTCTAGTTCGTTTTTTCTATCTTCCTTCAGAAGACTTTCCAGAATGATCTCCAGACATGTTCAAAGCAACACCTAAGTGTCAGGTCCATTTTTAAATGTAATAAGTAGTACAACACTTTAATTATTCTTATATCTGCATAACAACATAATTGCAGCTTAAATGATTTTTTTCTGCTATGTTTCTTTCCTAGCAAGTGGTAATACATTGTAAGGTCTAAAATATAAATTGTGTTTTGGCATTTAATGCAAAAAAACCCCACAAAACCCTACTGGTTTCTTTTAAATAAAATGACCTGAAGGGCCATTATTATTTATCTGCTGTTTCTTCCTTCTAGGAGCATTTCATGGAAGTAATCAGAAACCAGGAATTTGTATTATTACCAGCCAGCGAAATTGCAAAGCTCCTGGCTAGTGATGACATGAACATTCCTAATGAGGAGACAATATTGAATGCTCTTCTTACTTGGGTTCGTCATGATTTGGAACAGAGACGAAAAGATCTCAGTAAACTTTTGGCTTATATTAGGCTACCTCTTCTTGCACCACAGGTAACTCATAGGTTCTTATTTATACACTTTTCCTTTGCTTATTATATCAAATAAGGTAATTTCACATATATTCCTATGAAATGTATAGGTGAAAAGATAGGAAAGTAACAAGATTTTGCCTATGTTTTCAGTCCAAAATGTCTGGCTACCCAAATGACATCAGTTAAAATTCTTGATTGGGGTTAGTAATTTTATTCGACTCAGCTACAAACCTACCCTGCCAATGGGATGAGAATTAGTAAAGCTGCTAATAAAAGAAACACTTGACTGCAGGAACTCAAAAATTTAGATTAATTCATTTGCCACATGTTTATTAAGTATTCATTAAGTACTAGATTCTGGTGATAGATTAGTAAGGTAGGATAATAGTTCTAGCTGTGACATTTTAAAACTGTGACTTGGCATATTCACATACCTCAGTTTCTTCATCTATGAAGTGGCAATAACATCCTCCCTGACTATCTCACAGATTACTATGAGGATTAGAAACGTGCTCTGTGAAGAAAAATGTGCTATGAATAATAATATTATTTAAGAATTAAAAGATATTTAGTTAATGCATTCAGGATTATCAGTCATAACAGATTTGCACACATGGTTTCCCCTTTTTTGTAATTTGCACTGGAATATGCAAAAAATTTCCCCTGCATACTTTGCTGCCTATCTGAAGCCCTTGAATTGAGAAAGAGGCCTTGAAAGCAGAGAAAGAATAAGCTGTTACTGTTCAAGGTCAGGCTTGCTTTTCTTCTTTTGTTTACAGTACCATAAATAATATCTTATTTATATCTTGAGCATAATGTATTATTTCCTGCTGTTGTGAGCAAAAGTTACTGTTTGCTGTCTACTTTACAGAAACAGCTGATGCTTTATAAGTCCTTCCTCTTCAGAGTTAGAGTATTGTATGAATACATAGGACTGAAACTGCAAGAACTGATCACAATTTAGGAAAAGTAATATAATGTTTCTCTTGAAATCAAATTTAAAGAAGGGAGTTATATTTTTACCGCTACTTAGCAGATTTTAAAAAATTCTTTTTAGATGAAATAAAATCTGAAAAGTCCTATCAGACTTTGAAAAGAATCTGCAACTAAGTAACCTGACAGTTTGCTTCAGTTCTACAGTTTTAAATATTTTTGATACTATATTTGCATGGCTCTCATAGACGTTTAACATTTCTGTTATCCAAGATACTGCTATAGTAATAGCCCTAAGTTCTTAGAGTTGAAAGGCACTTTGGAAATCATTTGGTCTAACACCTGTTGTATAAATGAAGCGACAGACCAAAGAGTAAAATCACAAAGTGACCATATAAATTCCTCTCATTGTAGTTTTATTTGGCCTTGATACTGGGCTACATCACAGAGCTAATGAGACGCAGAGGTAGGACTTGCACCCAATTATAGTTCTGTTCTTTTCCACTAAACCATTCTGTCTCTTGAATGTACTATGTGTATGATTGCTGGGGGTAGAGAAAGATATTAGATAAGGAAGAAATAGATTTAAAAATAAATCAGTGATTACAATGAGGTGAAGACTGACAGATGAACATGACATCATGAAACTAATAGGCATAACCTACCCAAATTGATGGTGGGGAAGCAGGGAGAACTTCCTGTTATTTGATCTACTTTGTGAATTAGCCAAAAGAGGGAGCATGATATTCAGGAGGATAGAAGGTTGTATCTTGTTATGGTGTCATGAGTGAATATATTGTGTTTTGGAATTTGAAGATAGCTTGCATAGCTAGAGTGCAGGGAAAAAAAGAGGGCCATGTCAAGAGGTGCAGCTGGAGAGGGAACTGGAGATCCTCTAGGCAACGGCAAGGAGTTTGGATTTTACCCTAAAAGCAATGAGGAAGCACCAAAGGGTTTTTAACAGGGGAATGGCATATCAGTAATGTTATTTTGGAAAGAATTCTGTAACTGCATTGTCGAGAATGGATCTGAGGGGTCAAAGCCAGAAACCCATTAGGAATTCAGACAAGTGAATCAGGTTCTCTCTAGCAGTGGAAGTAGACAGAAATGACCAGGCTCAAGAGCTATTTACAAGGTCAAACTGACACAGTTTAATGACTGACTCAGTGGTGAGGGGTACCAAAAAAAAAAAAAAGGAGTCCAGAATGATTCTGACTGTGCAACTAGGGTTAATGAGGATGCTGTCAATTGAAACAAGGAATACAGGATGAAGAGCTAAGTGAGAGAGAATTGTGTTCCCAGAGCTACTTGGCACCTTTAATCCTCTTAGAATCTGAGAAGAAACTTTGAAAACTGCTTATTTAAGTTATTGAAGCCAAAGGAAAGAAAATGATACTGGCCAAGGAGAGAACACAGGAGTGCTAGGGATGGAACCCTAGGAAACACTAATATTTAGTGATTGTTCCCAAACCTGGCTAAATGCCTGTAGTGCTATTAAAAATTGATTCCAACTTCATAAAAGGAGGAAGTTTTAACATCATCAGATGTTACGGAAAAGACAAATAAGTAGGGAAAATCCAGTGAATAAACCCAGTGCTTCTCTAAGTGTGACACCCCAGAGTAGGATCATATTGTCAACATCATTAGTTGTTGGGAAAATGCAAAATAAAATCACAGTTTCCGCCTATCCAAGTGGCTAAAATAAAGAGACAGGTAGTAACAATTAGTGAGGACGTACAGAAACAACGACCTTCCTGTGATGCTGGACGGGAATGTGAAATGGTACAGCACTACCCGGGAACTTGTGTGAAATGCAGATTATTAGACCTCACCACATACCTACTGAATGTGAAACTCTGGGTTGGGGTCTAGCAAATCGTGTTTTAATAAGCCCTCCAATGGCTTTGATGCACCTCAAGTTTGAGAACCACTGTCCACAATGAATAGTGGTGACAGAAGCCACATTTCCTTGTATGTCTTAAAGAAAGTACTTCACCTCTTTGAGCAGCATTTTTCTTTTCCTCAGGGATGATACTGTGTTGCAGTATTGTGACAATTAAAGGTACTAGCAGTGGTTTTTCCTCATTGTAAAAAGTGAAGAACGATATTGCAGAATTGGAGTAATCAAGTAATAAAGGTTTGAAGTAGACACTCGAATTATCAAGAAAATGTTAAATTGTATTCTGTATGTTTCCTTTTAAAAGATAGGAAAACGTAAGTATCAAATTATATAATGCCTGTCAAATAATAAGTTACTAATATTTTAAACATTGGGATTAGATCTAATTACCTAGAGAATACATTTTTGTGAAATAGTGTTTTTCTCTATGATACCAACTAAATGAGGTTTCAGTCTACTCTTGTTAATGTGAAACATTCTGTTTAGCCTAGCTAGAAGGGTTCAGCTTACATAGAGTAATTTTATTATAGTCTCTTCAGCAGTAGATCCTTAACATGATGTAGGAAATAATGTGTATAATTGTAATCCTCTACCAAATGTTCATTTTTGTGTGACTTTAAAAAAAAAACTCTAAATAAGCCAGAAGACAGTGTTCATGGTTATTTTATTTTACTTTTGAAAGCACTGCAGACTTTTTGATTTGATCAAATTTTAAACAATGTGAATAGAAATACTAGGACATATATACATCATTTAAAAGATCTTGGCACCTAAATTGTTATTAATGTTCCCAGTGATTAGCCTGAGTGAGTTACAAGTACCTTGGTGTCCATGGTTCTGCCCTAAGTTCTTATTATTGTTTTCTACTAAAAGTCAGAAATCTAAAGTGAATCAGTATTTACCTTTACCATTCTTTTAGTTGACTCTAAATAAGCCGGAAGATGGTGTTCATGGTTATTTTATTTTACTTTTGAAAGCACTGCATTAATCCCATTTTTTCATAATAATTTGAGTGTCTACTTCAAGCCTTTATTACTTGATTACTCCAATTCTGCAATATTGTCCTTCACTTTTTACAATGAGAAGAACCACTGCTAGTACCTTTAATTGTCACAATACTGCATGCAACACAGTATCATCCCTGAGGAAAAGAAAAATGCTGCTCAGAGAGGTAAAGTACTTTCTTTAAGACATACAAGGAAATGTTCTGATTCCAAAACATTTTTTTAAAAGTCGAGAGTTTATAAATCATTTGCATTCTATTTGTGCTTGAGGGAACAATTTTAGAGAAATAGTCATATGGTGAGCAAGTATAGGAGTGAAGATTAAAACTTAGAAAGTGAAAAATGTTTCTCTATATTTTTCTAAATACCTTTATTTTAATAATTTGCTATTACTTTATGGCATAGAAGTCATTTTAGTTTTCACCAAAAATTCAGAGTACATGAGAGTCTATATCTTGTAGTTTTCTCTCAGTGCCTCCTGAATCATTTTCTGAATTACATCTAGCACCTTTCATTTGATTAATCTGATACTTGGATAAATGGCTTTATATTTTCTTCTGTTATTTTCATCTCTTTACTTAAATATAATTAATCCCATTTTTTCATAAATTGTAGAGACACTCAGCATGCTAGGGTATATATTTACTTCAAATTGTAGTTACTATTAAATCTTCCAAGACTTTACTTTCTATAATTTTTTCAAATTAATTTTTATTTAGAAATATTATTTGGACTTATTTAGAAGTTAATTACATATAATAGGAGTAATGTAAACATTAATATTAACCTAAATGAGCCTATTAACGCATATTCACTGATGGTTTCTGTGGCAAGTATAACCATTTTGTGTGCATAGAAGAAGAATGGAATGGTTACTGTCAGAATTTACGTATACTCTGGTGTGGACCACGGGACTTAGGTCTTTTTTTTTTTTTGAGTTGGAGTCTCATTCTGTCGCCCAGACTGGAGTGGCCGCTCCCGGCCACCACAGCCTCGACCTGCTGAGCTCCGGCGATCCTTCCACCTCAACCTTCCAAGTAGCTGGAACTACAGGCGCGCGCTACCACACTCGGCTAATTTTTTGATTTATTGTAGAGACGAGGTCTCACCAAGTTGCCCAGGCGGGTCTCGAACCCCGGGGGCTCAGGCAATCCACTCACCTCAGCCTCCCAAGGCATGGGATTACAGGCTGAGCCACCAGGCCCGGCTTGGACTTAGTTCTTAATTTGGCTTTTTTACCTTTGGCATGCTGTGCTTGGTTTCCAACTGCCATAAACTTCTGTACAGTGGCTTTTTTTAGAGCTGTGGCTTTTTTTAGAGCCACTCCTTTTCCATTATCAGACATGAACATATCAACATCATTAGTTGTTAGGAAAATGCAAAATAAAATCATAATATCCACCTACCCGAATGGCTAAAATAAAGAGACAGTAACAATTGGTGGGAATGTGCAGAAACAGAGACCCTCATGTTATGCTGATAAGAATGTGAAATAGTACAACCACTTTGGAAACAGTTTAGTAGTTTCTTAAAAAGTTAAATATAAATTTATCATATGACCTAGCAGTCCTACTCCTAGTTATCTACGCAAGAGAAATGAAAATATATCCACACAAAGTCCTGTACACAGATGTTCTTAACAGCATTATTCATGATAGCTCACAGCTGAAAACAAGCATCCATCAGCTGGTGAATGGATAGATTAAATGAATGTATAGAAAAACTAAGCCGGGCTCGGTGGCTCAGCCTGTAATCCCGCGCCTTTGGGAGGCTGAGGTGAGTGGATTGCCTGAGCCCGTGGGTTCGAGACCCGCCTGGGCAAGCGAGACCTCATCTCTACAATAAATAAAAAAAAAATCAGCCGGG